>OX243828.1:5600244-5695244 GCA_945859605.1 Lumbricus rubellus
ACGTCGTACCGACCGACGGACAGTCTGCAGACCAACAACAATGATGACCTTGCAACGATGACCTTGCAATGAATCTGTCCCACCAGATCTGTCCAACTCCAGTCGATACGAAGCAACGAGGATGAATGGTCGGAACATAGACACAGATACAGATACAGACGGCCATACAGACGGGCAGATGGACAGACATATAAATACAGATATCCAGTCATACATACAGACATACGGTTAAACAGACACAGACGGACAGAAAGACTGCCAGACAAGCAGACAGATAGACATAGACACACATGTAGGGTGGGCCATAAAATAAGACCTCTCAGACGAACATTCAGAACGAACATTCCGACAGACTAGCAGGCAGAAAGACTGACATACAGATGGATAGAGAGATAGACATACATACAGACAGATATACAGACAGATAGAGACGTACATAAAGACAGACATACAGACAGATAGAGACGTACATAAAGACAGACATATACAGACAGACTCGATGACAAGAGCTGCAAACAGCTGTTGCTTTCCTTCTTAGATAACGATCCAATTATCTCTCATGCAAAGAAACCGCGACAGATTCCTCCATCATCCCCCATCACTCACCATCACCTCTTCGTCACCATCTTCCGCAACCACCGTCCATGATATCCGCACACACACACACACACACGCACACACACGCACACACGCACGCACAAACACACACTCACACACGTACACACACAAACACACACGCACACACAATCGCCGTTCCTTGTTTACACGCATACAATTACTGTCGCTCGTGAGCGCGCATTGCTAAGTCCAAGTCGTGTCGGAACGTCTTCTGTCTGCATTGCCTCAAAGAAAACTGAGGTTCTTCACAAACAGACGACAACAACAAAACGTGGTTCACACGAACCTGGCAAGAAGCGTGCGTGTGTCGCGGATTAAAAATTAATGATGTTTGGATGTGTGTGGCTAAATCGTAATAACCATTGTAATCGTAAATCGTAATAACCATTGTAATCGTAAACTCTGAATTTTTAAGAGGACACTTAAAAGCTAAACGCTGAGTGCACACCGGCTTATTGACGTTTATAAGATGCGCGTGGAATTGCAATTGTCTGTGTGGTTTCCTGTGTCATACTGTTTGTCCATAGTTGTAAATAAAAAGTTTTTCGTTTTTTAAAATATTCTTCTCACAAAATCCATTTTTTCGTTTATTTTCATAGTCTCGTTTTCCAGTTTTTTAAGTTTGACTGTATTTATTTATTTGCTGTCATGCAATTAATTATTTAGGCCTATCTTTAAAATTAATGTATTTTTCGTCTGATATCCCTTAGGCTTTCTTCGCACTTTCAAGATTCCCCTAATTCTGGTCACTCTTTCATTGTTTTGCATGGTCCTAGTGTTTACTAATGAGACTGTGTTATTTGATTGCTAATTAAAATTAAATCGAGTAAACAAAGGCTTTAATATTGAACGGTGGTAACAGATACTGCGGTACAACACAGTACAATTATTTATCATCTTCCGATTTTCCCCTCTCCTTTCGTGCTGGCCATTCAGCAATAAAAAAGTCAATGTGTAGGCTAAGTAAGAGATGTTTGCATAAATTTGGAACTAAAATAATATAATCGAAAGTTCCATACTAAAAATTTAGGCCATTTTCTGCAAACAACCCATAATTATGTAGATGCACAAAGGGAGTTATGGAGTTCATTTGGCATTTCACTCCTCTGTCTTGATTCTAAATCGTTGATGTTGTTTTGCGGACATCGTAATTCGCTACCGTAATGAATCGATCGATGCCGCTACAGTTTTACAATCATGAGTCTTTCAACGAACGAACTAAGGCAGCAGCTCTTTCCACTAATACCACGAATTGGTCGATTTTCCTTTCCCATCGATTCTGCACCAATTTACCCGACACCATTCTTTCTGCAGTAGCGCTCATCATGCAGCTGCTGATGTTGTTTCGTGTCTACTGATTCAGCTTACGGGTTTTGTTAACGAAGAAAGAGGATTCAGTTGGTAGCCGATTCGCTATAGAGCACTCGCATCGTAATTCGGAGTGCACTCTTTCGTGAGCATTATGGCAATGATGGTGGTGATGGTGATGATGATGATGATACTACGACTAATAATAATAACATAAATTGTAGTAGGGGTGTGGTAGTAGTAGTAGTAGTAGTAGTAGTAGTAGTAGTAGTAGTAGTAGTAGTAGTAGTAGTAGTAGTAGTGGTGGTGGTGGACACTGGTGGTGGTGGTAGTAGTAGCAACAGCATCAGCAGCAGTTTAAGTAGTAGTAGTAGTAGTAGTAGTAGTAGTAGTAGTAGTAGTAGTAGTAGTAGTAGTAGTAGTAGTAGTAGTAGTAGTAGTAGTAGTAGTAGTAGTAGTAGTAGTAGTAGTAGTAGTAGTAGTAGTAGTAGTAGTAGTAGTAGTAGTAGTAGTAGTAGTAGTAGTAGTAGTAGTAGTAGCAGTAATAGTATACCATATTATTATGTATTATCCTAATATGTAAATTAGGCCATGTGTAACGCAAATTGCTGTAGCATGCGTTACTGTATAAAACGATGTCAGATATTATCGAGATTCATTAGTTTTGTCGGTCGGCATTTCAGCAAGACTGATCCTGTTTTATGGGTTGACCACCCGCCCACCCACCCATCCATTCGTGACTCACGTGATGATGTATCACCGTCATAATCTCCCGTTGTCGACGGGATCTTCTTAAGTCTTCTAATGCCTAACTGTCTTGTCGCGACTCAATCACAAGTCCGCCAGTAAAAACAAGACCAATTAATTCGTTGGATTATAGGCAGCGTCGCTTCAGTGCAGCCGCAAGGACCTACACACTGTACACAGTAGTACACACTGTGCAACTGTATCATAACAAGGATAATAATTATTGGAGTCACCCCTCTTCACTAATCCACACTTGGGACTGGCACTGAAAAGAGTAGCCTACGTGGCTGGCTACAATAGTCTTGTTGTATATATATCCTTGTTGTAGGAAAGATGATTATTAGAGTCTCCCTCCTTTGTTACTTACGATTGGGACAAGAATTGCCAAAAAACGAGCTGTTGGCTGGATAGTTTGCTTGAAGACGCTACGTCATAATAGAGAGCTGAAACAAGCACATTTGTCAAGTATTTGGACTTCCAAAGGTCATGCCTTTCGTCCCGTTAGCCGTGGAAACAATGGGACCCATCAACAACGATATGAAACTTTCCGGACAGTGTTTCTGCCTTCCAACACTTGTCCGAAATATTCTGTCGTGGCGCCTCCTAGCGAGTATCAACAACAGCATCCATTGTGTCTCACATAACTTATTGACTCAATGACTGCTTGTTCGCATGATTGATTGGTTGATTGATTGATTGGTTGATTGGTTGATTGAAATGACTGCTTGTTCGCATGATTGATTGATTGATTGATTGGTTGATTGGTTGATTGATTGATTGGTTGATTGGTTGATTGATTTTCCATTCGTTCATTCATTCCTTTTTTCACTTTTAGAAGCAACTGAATTTATCCGCGAGTAGAGACTTGACTGTCTACAAATTAGGCATATGCTGTTCGTTTAGTTTCTTCAACCAGTCCTCCAAAAAACCGAGAACTTTAAAAGCAAAACAATAAGAACAAAATTAATCACGACGGAAGGAAATAGTTTTATTTCTGCGATATCAAAGAGAGAGAAAAAAAAACGAGAGAAATTAAAGAAGACATCTGATTGCTCTGAAATAAGATGATACAGTTATCGAAAGATAAATCCAACTGAGTTGGAAGTTCATTTAATTAATTTATGATAGAAATAGATTAGCTTGAGCCATGTGAGATTCATAACTATTCATAAACTGGTACAACAATAGTCATATAATTATAGCCTATTTTATTTATTTGTTTATTTTATAGTTTACATTAAAACTATGATGATGAAATTGAGCAGATTTTAAGAACGAGCTGGAAGAGATAGATTTTTCAAGTGTTGCGATTTTCATAAAATAATAAATAGGCTGTGCGAAAGTGCAAAGAAAATCATGAGAATTTAAAACTGTGTGCATATTCTCTGGAGTACACGTAGATTGCAAAAAGAACAGTCCGTAAAGACGCTGATTGAGAATTACGTAATGAGTAAGCCTATACATGCACTATGCACTGGAAGAAGGTCACCATCCCAAGCAAAATTAAAAGAAATAAATTCATAGAAATTCAAATTGCGCCCCTTTACCGATTAGAGAGCCTCTCCCGAGCCATGTAAAGCGGAAAATTAGTCTTAAGGAGTCTGATGTAGAAATTGAGAGCATAAGTAAATTTAGGAAGGTGACATAATTGGCAGAGAAGAGCTCGTTCTGTGTTGTCGGACCATTGACCAAGTATACGGAGAAGGGTACGGTGATATATTGTAGAAGTGCCGGTGTCACGGGATATTCTGTCCCCCCCTAAAGCCATCCGGGGGGATGGTTCAGTGTCCTAAACAATGTTGAGAACAAGGCAACCCAAATTTCGTTAGTGATTCTAAGTGCTCTTAAGTGTTCTAAGTGCTCTAAAAACAAAACAAACAAAATGTATCCACAGTAGGAATAAACATACGTCTTAGCGTCATTGTTCAAAACAAAGCAATTGAAAGAAATTAACTTGCAAAAATAAACACACGTGGAAGTGACTTTTTCAGCTTCTCTTCTTCTGGGACGGGGAATGATTATTAATGTGGAATAGTCTATTTCGTGACATCGGAATATATGAGTCGGTTGGGACATCGTGAGGAGAGGAGTGCAGTGCAGGCCTAGGTCTTTTCTAACGTGCAGTTCTCTACACAAAATTAATGTGCAGTTGTAATAAATTTGTGCTGTTTTAAAGCTAATCTTGTGCAGTGATAATCATTAGAAAAAGATAAATCCGGTTAACCACGGAAGAACGAAATGAAAGGAAAGGTTCGTGGAGTGGAAAAAAATATGCAGGAAGGTCAAATTTTGAACATAGGACGACTAAAAGAGTCATCAGAAATTTGGCCACCAAAGCCACACTGGATTAAAAAAATTGCTAGTTGTGCAGTTCTAGAAATTTCTTTTAAAAAGCTCTGGTGCAGTGCTCGATGAGGGGTGCCTATAGGGGGTGAGGCGCAGAGGGCATGAGGGATGGCCGAGTCGGTTGAAGGGCAGGCTGCCTCCAGTTTCACCTTCAGCGTCGGCCGAGGATCGACCCCATCTTGCATTGACACTTTCCGCTCTGCCACAGCGTGCCACAGGAGCAGCGAAGACCCTTGCAACATTCGGCGAACTTCAGCTTCGTGTCGGCGACGCAGAAATCGCCGGTACGAGCACACCAGTCACGCCTAAAACAAGCCCAATTATTATGTGCAGTCATAATTTATTTTATCATATACACATATAGGCCTATATTATTATCATACATATGTATATATATATATATATATATTTATCTATATTTATTTAATCATATATGATTTATCATATATAGGCCTATGTTTATATACACTGTGTCCCAATAAATCGGGCACCCTTTTTATAATGTGAATAAAACAGGTAAATCTTAATCGATTTTCAAAATTTCAAAACTGTTATTATCCTGAGATAATTATCTACAAATTGGTAATTTATGAACGGCCCTCATTAAAAAATAACGTCATAATGACGTCATTAAGTTACATATCGAAACCAATTGTAAAAAAATCGTTAGCGAATGGCGTTCAGCCAAGAAGACAAAATTGTAATAAAATTCTTACGGAAAAATAAACATAACGGCGCAAAAAAGTTTATTCGAAAATTCCAGACAAGGGATGGACAGTGATCGGTCTAAATAAGCTTCTAAGGAAAAATTATTTGACCGGTTCGTCGGAGCGTCGCGCTAGTATAAAAGTTGTGTTCGGTACTTAACATTTGAATTCTTTGATGCAAATAACGTAATTGTGACGTCAATATTCATGCCAGAAACTTCATATTTGAATCAGTGTAAGGTAATTATCTCAGGATGAAAACAGTTTTGAAATTTTGAAAATCGATTAAGATTTACCTGTTTTATTCACATTATAAAAAGGGTGCCCGATTTATTGGGACACAGTGTATATTAGTGTAGCAGTAGGTTGTTTCAGCGTAGCGACACTGTCAAGACAAGGATCATTAGCGTGACCCTCCTCCTTTAGCCAGCTTTGGGACTGGCACTGGCAGAGTTGAGACGGTCAGTAGGTAAGCTGACTCACTGTCAGCAATGAACGTATGCCCATCAACTCTGCATTGATGTGTTTGGGTCCCAGGGTTTCATGTGAAAATGAGAATTCTGTATGAATCGTGTAAATTCGTAATTTCTATGAGATTAATGGGAAATTGATTGTTATAATTATAAGTGAGTGTAAGTGATAATGATAATTCTTTGTGAGTCATATTAAATATAAGGGCTTACAGACTATGTGATTCGTATGAGATGACGTGTTTCGATGCCAATCAATTTGTGAGTCATCTCAAGCAGGCTATTACACTTGAGCCTTGCGAATCATGTGAAATTGGAATTCTGTGTGAGTTATTGTGAATTGGTTAATTCTGTGAGCTTTTTGTGAAAGGAGCGATTCTGTGTGCTTTTTGCGAAATGGTTAATTCTGTGTGCTTTTTGCGAAATGGGTAATTCTGTGAGCATTATGCGAAATGGTTAATTATGTGAGCTTTTTGTGAAAGGAGCAATTCTGTGTGCTTTTTGCGAAATGGTTAATTCTGTGAGCTTTTGTGAAATGGGTAATTCTGTGAGCTTTTGTGAAATGGTTAATTCTGTGAGCTTTTGTGAAATGGGTAATTCTGTGTGCTTTTTGTGAAATGGGGAATTAATTCTGTGAGCCTTTTGTGAAATGGGGAATTCTATGAGTTTTTGTGAAATGGGTAATTCTGTGTGCTTTATGGGAAATGGGTAATTCCATGAGCTCTATGTGAAAGGGGTCATTCAGTGTCTGTCACTTGCGACTGAGATTACATTCCAGTGACGTGAAAATGAAGGTAATTAGAAACAGGCAATTATTCCACTGGAGCCACGTCAAACGTTTATGATTTAGGCCTATGTGAAATCGACAGATTTTTACATTCATGTGAAGCTGATGATTTCACGCTTCTCATGTGCATTCGAGAATTTCATGATAAACCAAACACCCCACATTGAAAACAAATTGCCGCTTTCTTACGTGTATGTGTGCCTCGAATAGAAGATTCTTCAGCCACATGAGCGGCACGCCTCAGAGGACCATCTTCGATAGAGGAGCATGATAAATCACCGATTACCAGACCTTATCTCGTTCCAGACATCAGCCTCTGATGCCTAAGAATGCTCATGGCAGGAGGAGGGGACTCGACACCTGCTTTGAATCACAAGTGGGTCATTAATCGTTAATTCCCATTGGTCGATCGACGCCTGCTCCCTGATTTTTTTGGGGCATATTATACATGTATATTATTCTCGTAATTCGATCAGCCTCGCAGTATTAACATGCATCGGTTCACTCTCGTTTTTATTATTCATGAAGAACACGATTTCAATAAAGCGATCGCGTGCCGACGCGCGCCGTCCATTTCTGACACATACTTGGTAGACGAGCATACTAGATCAATATTATTATATCCAGGGCTTACAGTGGGTGGCTCATGTGGCTGTAAGGGACGCGGTGGTGTAGCGGTAAGTTCTTCGTTTTGTGACCGAGGGGTCGCAGGTTCGAATCTGCCTCAAGCCACTACGTCGCGACCTTGGGGAAGTTGCTCACCCACAATTGTATGTGAGGAAGGCGACGGGAAACGACCTCACTCATCTCATCCCCAGAGGCGTAAAGCCTTCGGGCAGAGAACTCATCATCATCATCATCATCATCATCATCATCATCATCATCATCATCATCATCATCATCATCATCATCATCATCATCATCATCATCATCATCATCATCATCATCATCATCATCATCATCATCATCATCATCATCATCATCATCATCATCATCATCATCATCATCATCATCATCATCATCATCATCATCATCATCATCATCACAGTGGGTGAGAACTCATGAGAACGGCGTTCTTGTACTACACTCTCGAAATGCTTTGCTTGTGTTCTACTGTTCAAGATCCTATGACCCTGAAAACACAGGCGTTCCAATGAAACTCTTCTTTGGCGTTCCCACTGCTCACCCATTCGGCGTTCCCCCTGCTAATTCATTCGGCGTTCCCACTGCTCACCCATTTTGCGTTCCCCCTGCTCATTCATTCGGCGTTCCCACTGCTCACCCATTTTGCGTTCCCACTGCTCATTCATTCGGCGTTCCCACTGCTCATTCATTCGGCGTTCCCACTGCTCACCCATTCGGCGTTCCCACTGCTCACTCATTCGGCGTTTCTACTGCTCATTCATTCGGCGTTCCCACTGCTCACCCATTTGGCGTTCCCACTGCTCACCCATTCGGCGTTCCCACTGCTCACCCATTTGGCGTTCCCATCACTGCTCACCCAAACCTTTTTAATCACTGGTGATATACATGTAAGTTAAGTAATGCGGAAACCGACATGCATGTACATTTGCACAACAAGCACATGGAATAAACGAAGGAAGTATACCTTTGCATTTTGTCGAGGAACATGGACCCCCTGGACATATCTTCCTCTGCTGGTGACGGCTCTTCAAAGTCTGATTCATGTCTTCCATCTGAAAATTAAATTGATCATTAATAAAAAATATTACTATTTAAAATTAAATTTATCATTAATAAAAAATATTACTATTTTGCATAATCATGAGGTACTTCAGTCCCCACAGGCTTAGAAATTAAAAGAGCAATGTATCTGGAACGGAAACCACCACGTCCACATCCACATCCACGTCGGGTTTGGAGTTTGACAAAAGTAACACTGAAAGATATAGTTACCAGGTACGGCGTTGAAGCGATGTATTGTGACTGAGAGCTTCTGAAAAATAAGTAGCTGGTCTCTCTCTCTCTCTCTCTCTCTCTCTCTCTCTCTCTCTCTCTCTCTCTCTCTCTCTCTCTCTCTCTCTCTCTCTCTCTCTCTCTCTCTCTCTCTCTCTCTCTCTCTCTCTCTCTCTCTCTCTCTCTCTCTCTCTCTCTCTCTGTCTCTCTCTCTCTGTCTCTCTCTGTGTGTCTCTGTCTGTCTGTCTGTCTGTCTGTCTGTCTGTCTCTCTCTCTCTGTCTGTCTGTCTGTCTGTCTCTCTCTGTCTCTCTCTGTCTCTCTCTCGGTTCACCATAGATATAGTTTAAAAGGTGGCTATCCAGGCATCCATATCCGAAATATATAGAATTGAGGCCTGCAGTATTAATGAAGGTCTACATGTAGGCCCTATAACGATTCAAGGGTCAGTGGGATAAAAGCGTGATATCATCGTCATCATTGCTATTTTTGTTGTTGATGATGATGATGTTGTTGTTGTTGTAGCCTATTCGTGCGGTGGTTATTCGGCCGCGTAATAACGCGTAACAAATGCATCAGACTATCAGAGGCCATCTTGTGGTCGATGATTTCAATGTATTTAAATGGCGGTGCATAAATTGATCATAATAATAATGTAGAATATAATATATATATATATATATATATACATGTATATATTCATTACACATGGAGACATATTACATGTCTACATACAAAATAACACAAAACGTGTAAGCTTACTTTACATTCATATTACATTTATAAATACACTGTGCGCACACATAGGTGTGCATGTAGGCGTGCGACCCATCCTCCCCAGACACGTTCGTAGTTCGTAACAACAACATTGCGTGTGGTAGGTATGCCGAACAGTGCTTCGATTAGATTGTATTTGTTTACCTGATAGTTGACCATCGTCTGAGTCCATTCTGCCTTCAGTGGCCGTCCTTGGAATGATCAGAGTCAGTATCAAAATGGCGGACAATGCTGCTCCAAGGGAATTCATCTTGCACGTTCTGGCGTCTAAAAATTTTGAAGTATGATGCAACGGTTAAACAGTAAACACGGCAGGAGTTTGAATTTGCTAGTAATTTTGATAAAAGTTTCCGAAAAATCTACCATTTCCGCTACTGAAAAGACTAGTGACTTTTTAGTCTTTCGGTTGAAATCTAAAGAAAAAAGAAAAAATACCGTTTTCGCTGCCAAAACAACTGCTGACCTTTAAAAAACATTTCTTCTATTTTTACCTAAATTTAACAACGAGTCCATAATTCCCTGGAGGAATACTACACATTCACTTTTCTGAGAGGGGGGTGATGGTACTTATTTACATGTAGGCCTACACAATGCGTCGCGATTTTACCTGGAGGAGACAATTCATTCCTGTGAAATTTTCCGCCCACCCCTGTCACCCCAGAAACGTCTAGATTGAAAGCTGATTTTAAACTATGTTTGACAGCACAAAGTGCTTCTGCAACTGAACATATCCATTTGGAACTGTACTTTTTTGTATAGAACTGCATTTAAAAATCCACCAGTCAGTTCCCAACGACTCTGAGACTCCACTGACCAAAAAAACCTCGTAGAACATCTAAGTTTTATTTCGGATAAATCGAAAGACGTAACAGGGCTTGTATTTCAAACCGATGTAATAGGGTTTGTATTTCAAACCGATGTCGCTGGGTACCACCGCACAACATTAAATTTTATTGAAATTTATTTTCAGCAAATCTTGGAATTTCAGCTTCTTTTCTTTCCAATGTCGCAATGTGACATTTTGTTCTTGCATTTTTAAATGGTTAATTTCAAGATTGAAATCACTGTCAAATTCTAAAATTGTTTAGTATTTATTGAAGAGATGGAAGTTTAACTGAAGGCACAGCGTCTAGAAGCTTATGTGTAAATTCTTAAGAGGATGGATTTCGGAGACTCTGCAAGATATGATAATTAAGCAACTATGTAGTAGCCTAATTATTATGGTAGCTTTTCTGTAAGTTATGTAGCCTAAGTCAGTTTTACAATTACAATTAAGGAATTGCATTATGTAACTGTCAGCATATCTAATTGTAACTGAACACTTACATAGCGCCATTGAGAGTTAGACTTATCAGAAAAGCTGTTTGCAACGTGGCAAATGTAAGTCATCATGCGACAGGCGCTATATAAATCTATGAATACCATAATTATACGATACTTACAGTATGCTGCTACTACTGAAAGTATGTAACAGAATCGTTGAGATGCTGAGGATGTATACCTGAAAGGCTGGTTGCTGAAGATGCAGAGCGATGTGGTCACGGTCGGTGTTGACACGGTCGCTGCTTTTGATGATGATGATGCCTTGAAGCCTTGTATGTTACGGCTGCTGCTGCTGCTGCTGCTACTTTGGCTGGCGATCAGAGGAGGAATGCGCCTGAACGAGATCACGATGTTGCTATGGTGGTAGTGGTGGTTGTGGTGGTGGTGGTGGTGGTGGTGGTTGCGGTGGTGGTGGTTGTGGTGGTGGTGGTGGTGGTGGTGGTGGTGGTGGTGGGGTTGTTGGTGGTGGTGGTGCTGGTGGTTGTGATGCGTACGGCGTGTGCTGTCTCTGCGTATCCATGTGTTTATGCTTCGCTTTCTCTCTGTTTGTCTATCTGTCTTTGTCTGTCTGTCTCTCTCTGTCCCTGTCTCTCTGTCTCTCTGTCTCTGTCTCTCTCTGTCCCTCTCTCTCCGCCTATATCTGTCTGTCTCTGTATGTGTCTCTGTCTCTCTCTGTCTCTCTGTTTCTGTGTCTGTCTCTGTCTTTCTCTATGTCTCTCTTTGTCACTCCCCGCCTCTATCTGTCTGTCTCTGTATGTGTCTCTGTCTCTCTCTGTCTATATCTCTGTCTCTGGGTGTCTGTCTCTGTTTGTGTCTGTCTCTCTCTGCAACCATCTGCCTGTAATTGCCTTTTTCTGCCACTCTCTGTCTGTCTTTACGCCCCTATCTGTTTCTGTATACATGTATGTTTCTGTCTGTCTGTGTATGACTGTGTGTGTCTCTGTCTGTCCTTCTGTCCACCTGTCGCTAAACCTGAGTATTTTGGCTTTTGTGTTGGTGTGACGATGGTGGCATATTAGTCGTCAGTTTTCTGGGGAGAAGGGTGAGGGGGAAGGGAAGGCAGAGCCTTTCAATGTGGCTTTCAGTGGATGATCGACAATTTTTGGGGCTTAGAAATAGAAGAGGAGTTCATGGTGGTTCCAGCATCCGGAATGATCTCTTTCTGTCTCTCTGTTTCTGTCTGTCTATCGCTCTCTCTCTCTTTGTATCTCTCTAACTTTCTCTGTGTGTATGTGCTTCTCTGTCTCTGTCTGTCGGTCTATCGCTCTCTCTGTCTGTGTATCTCTCTCACTTTCTCTGTGTGTCTCTGTCTCTCTCTATGTGCCTCTGTGTTTCTGTGTCTCTGTCTCTTTCTGTCCTTTTCTGTCTCTCATTCACTTTATCCATCTCACGCTCTGTATGTCTGTCTGCCTCTATCTGTCTGTCGCTGTCTGTCTCTGTCTGTCTCTGTTTCTATCTCTGTCTGTCTGCCTCCGTCTGTCTATGTCGCTGTTTCTGTTTCTCTCTGGCTGTTTGCTTGTCTGTCTGTCTGTCTGTCTGTCTGTCTGTCTGTCTGTCTGTCTGTCTGTCTGTCTGTCTGTCTGTCTGTCTCTCTCTCTCTCTCTCTCTCTCTCTCTCTCTCTCTCTCTCTCTCTCTCTCTCTCTCTCTCTCTCTCTCTCTCTCTCATGCTAACATGTACGTGGCAGTACACGTTCGTCTGCTGTTTTATAATTACACATAATTATGTTGGCTCATTATGTTCATATCTTTGTCTACAGGTAGCTCAGTGTTATTGATGCTTGTATGAACGCTTGTATATATGCATCCGCGTATTTCTGTCTGTCCATTTCTGTGACATTCAATATAGTAAGCTTATACCATTATGGCTGAATGTCTCTTCATTTATGTTTCATGGGTGTGTGTGGAAACTCAGCCGACCGTTTTTCGATCCAACAACCAATTGGACAGATGCAAAATGATCAATGACAATAGAAGACAACATCACAATCGTTTTTTTTCACTCCACTCGTAGGCTATACAGACCACCGCGCCACGGTCTCTCTGAAATCATTTTTGTTGTTGTTTCAACGCATTGTTTCACTGTATTGTTTCAGTGTATATTGTTCCTCGATGCGTGTGTGGGCTAGCCAGCGTCAGCTGCACATGGTTAGTCGTAAAACTACATAATTCATGTATCTATTGTATGCATGTATGTGTGCATGTATGTATGCATGTGTGTACGTATGTATGTATGTACATGTATGTGTGTAATGTGTATAACTGTATGTTTATTTATGTATAATTGTAAATGATGTACGCACGTACGCACGCACGTAAGTACGCACGTATGTATGTATGTATGCGTGTACATGTAAGTATGTATGTATGTATGTATGTATGTATGTATGTATGTATGTATGTATGTATGTATGTATGTATGTATGTATGTATGTATGTATGTATGTATGTATGTATGTATGTATGTATGTATGTATGTATGTATGTATGTATGTATGTATGTATGTATGTATGTATGTATGTATGTATGTATGTATGTATGTATGTATGTATGTATGTATGTATGTATGTATGTATGTATGTATGTATGTATGTATGTATGTAAGTATGTATGTATGTATGTATGTATGTATGTATGTATGTATGTGTATGTATGTATGTATGTATTCATGCAGGCATTTACGTTTGTACATGCACGTTAAGGCCTGCACATGTAGATACAGGCAATGTAAGTATCCACGCATGTATGTATAAATAATATGTAATATTAGGCATGTTTGTGTATGCATGTATGTACATGTATGAAGGTTGGGGCCTGACATGTGCATATACTGCACACATTGTAGGTGAATGTATTGATGTCCATCGGTCTATTATAGTAGCCTGCACGAGACAATTGACCAGCACCGGTAGCTTAGTGGCTTTGGATAGGGCAGAGCGATGCCATTGATGAGTATGATGATTATTATTATTATGATGCTGATGATGATGATGATGATTATTATTATTATTATTATTATTATTATTATTATTATTATTATTATTATTATTATTATTATGATGATGATGATGATGATGATGATGATGATGATGATGATGATGATGATGATGATGATGATGATGATGATGATACTGTTTATGTCGATGATGATGATGATGATGAGTACGATGACGATGATGCCGCTGCTGATGATGACGATGACACCATTGTTGAGTACGATGATGATGATGATGATGACAACGACGACTATAATGATGACGATGATGACGATCGTAAGTAAGGTGATTGAATAAATTCCACGATGATGATGACGACGACTTTTCTCTGGTTCCCAGTATTCCACCTACACCTCCTATCCCAACAGTTCACGATAGCACAGGACCTATAATAGTCGATGCATGAGAGAGTTGAAGCCGTGGCTGCCATCACAACCCAAACGCAGACGAATGAGATGCGCAAAGGGTTCGACAAACATTGACGAATGGTCTTCTATTCATAATCGTGTGCTGCTGCTCTCCAGAATTCAGCGCCTGTCACTTTGCGTCGATATGCATTATACACAACCCACGATGGAGAGAGAGAGTCGCCGAAGGTCCACGGAACGGGGGTGTGGAGTTAACAAGAGAGAGAGAGAGAGACAGACAGACAGACAGACAGACAGACAGACAGACAGACAGACAGAGATATATAGATAGATAGACAGACACTGCCGACGTTGTTAGTGGTACAAGGTACCACTCTCGCCATGAGAGAGAGAGAGACAAAATGAGAGACAGAGAGACAGATAGACAGAGAGAGAGGCAGAGAGAGAGACAGAGGGACACACAGAGAGAGACCAGAGAGACAGAGAGAGAGACAGACAGAAACAGACACTGCAGGTGTTACTAGTGCAGGGAACGAGGTACTACACTCGTCGTGAGAGAGAGACAGACAGAGAAACAGACAGAGAGACATGGAGACAGAGAGAAGGAGAGAGACAGACAGAGACAGACAGACAGAGGTAGAGAGAGACAGCCGGTGCTGTTAGTGGTACGAGGTACCACAATCCTCGCCGTCGGTACTAGTTTCAAGTACCATTGGTGTACGGCCGATTTCAACCATTCAACAGTCTCTTCATACACTTGGAGATGACAGTCGTATTTCTCCTGCCTGCTATCCTTTCTCACCCACCGACTGACAATCAACTCTAATGCATGGCATTGTAGTAAATATCATCTCTCCTGTTGCTGCTGCTGATAAGAGTGAGCTGTCCGCTTCCAGGAAAGATGCCTAGAGTATTTGAGTTCCACACTCGGAAAATTGTGGGTCACGTTTCTAAAAATTGTCTGTTATAAGAAGTGTGTAGTGTGGCTTCATGTCCTGGGCATGACGTTAAACTGCATCCTTCCTCTGCCACAGGGAACCAACAACGTCACTGTGCCGGTCCTAAGCCCGGACAAAAGGAGGAAGGTCTGCCAGATGGGTGGCGATACGCTGGCAGTGAAAAACCAAGACGATTGTAATCCGCCAAAACCACGACACAAGTGACATAGCGACCCAGATGCTTTAAGATGTAATGATGTGGAGCAGACAGACATGCACAGGTCGGTCAGGACAGACCGATGGAGAGAGTCGGAGGAGAGAGTGTGGGACACATACGGGCATTGACCCGGGTTGTCCTTCGTGCCTCTTTTCACGATTCTCTTCAATCAGACAAGGTGGTCTAGCTGCTCCAAGATGTTACTGGTATGGAGCAGACCTGCTGACCAGACCGGTTGAAGCTGGGCAACATGGCACGAGACAGACTCAGACAGAGAGTGGCGTCGGACTCCTGCGGGCATTGAGCCCTTGGTTGTTGATGATGATGATGAGTGTAGCTATTCGGATCTGAAGACGCTTGCTGAAGACGAAGCTATAACGGCTTCACAGGATGGTAATCGAACTGAGGGAAATATCTCCAAATTAAGTATAAATTCCGCTACAATCCGCTTTTGCTGCGGTAAAAGATTATCTAAATCCCATTAATTTGATGCTCATTTCAGCTGCTGTTGGGGCAAATCAATTAATTATCGGTCAAAGTCACTTTAATTGATTAAGCCATTCGCATAAGATTTCCGTGGCTATCTGCATGGGCGGAGTTTATCAGGGGCTTGGGGCTAAGCTCCCAAGAAGGTCTGAAAAATTTTTGGCGGGGAAATTGTATATTTTCAATTTTGTGACTTAAAAGGTCATCAGCCTTTTGGGCCCGGGAAAAATGGTATAGGAAAACATTGTCGACACCGCTCTTTTGGATTTGGATTTTTAGCCCCACCAAGAACTGAAACCAAACTACGCCCATGGCTGTCTGGATCCTAGTCGCTATGATCATTGATCACCCAGGGGCGGATCCAGGGGCAATCCGTCCATGCCCCCCAATCGGAAGTGTCCATGGGACGTGGGTTCCCATCAGGTTTCAAGAAGTATTCGTTCAATGGAGTGGGCCAAGGGGAAAGTAGGATACGACTAAGAAAACAGATGATCACTGTAGCATTGGCTTGGAAAAATGGTGACCACCAACGAAAATTTTTCCCACCCAAGGTCCAAAATTTTGGCCCTTTTCGAAAATGTCTGTATCCGCCCCTGTGACCGCCTATGACCGCCCATGTGAACGCCTACGATTTGTGTGATTTCCTGCAGAACTGGCCACATTAACTTTCCGATTCCGCAATGGTACCACGACCAGCCAATTATAACGCAAATATCCGAAGCCAGGAAGGGAGGGGAAACAAAAGAGTATGCAATGTCGCTATATCAATATCAGGCCCGCAAAAGCTCACGCTTTTTTGCCCGTTCCAGTGCCAGTTCAGAATCGTGGGTGGGGTCGAGTCGAGGTGGTAGCGTGGAGGTAATCGTCGATGGTGGTAGGAATGTGGTGGCGTGGGCGTAGAATGAGGATAGCCACAGCCAGACAGCTCCAGCCACACAAGTGTCTAGCGCAGGCAGTCATCGTTCAGATTGTCTGAAGTGGATGAATGAATGGAGTGGCCTGCCGCTCTCGACGTCCGAACCGAGGACTACTTCGTCGTATCTCTGATCATGATTAATAAGTGGGGAAGATGGATATGGATGAGGATCTGGAAAATTCTGATGACGACAACAGCACTGCAGTCTCCACTGACGTCCGAATCGTTTAGGCTGCAGCCGGGAAAATCGTCTGAATCATTCAACGCGACTGCAATGCGGAACATTACGGCGTCGATGATTTACTGCTGATCATCGGTATAAATAATAGTTACCCACGTTCGATACGATCCTCGCAAGTCTGCTTACGTGTGTGAGTTGTGACATTATCTACTTTCGACAAAGCGTTTTGTGGATAATTGGAGAGCCTGCAAAACTGGAAACTATTGAGAAAATTCGACTTGTATCCGTGCTTGTCTGGATTTTCGCTATCATCACTACCTTACTTTTCGCTATTATATCTAAGCTTGCTTGGCTGTCTTTTCGATGTAATCTCTAGCTTACTGGCTTCTCGCCATATCCTTTTGATCACCGTCTCGCTACCAACTATATTCAACTTGACGTTCTCTGCCATCTCTACTTGGTTAGCTTTTCGCTATCATCTACACTCAGCCTAGTTTTCGTTACCATCTCTAGTCAGCCTTGTTTTCGCTACAATCATTACTCAGCCTGGTTTTCGCTACAATCACTACTCAGCCTGGTTTTCGCTACAATCACTACTCAGCTTGGTTTTCGCTGCCATCGCTAATCAGCTTGGTTTTCGCTATAGTTTCTACTTGATCTTCCGTTCGCTGTTATCTTTACTCGATTGCCAAAGAAAGCAACGTATAGAACGACAGAAAATGTCTGGAAATCAAAACAGTACGTTTCTGCAACTGGATTTCATATTCGACTCGCCTGATTTGAACGGCACGTACCACTCGCCACAGCCCAGCAACTCCTCGTTCGTCCATGGCTTGAAGTGCAACGGCGCCGTAACTTACGGCGGAAAACTCTGGACGCAAAGGCTCATCGTGGACGTCCTACTCGCGCCCTGTTTCGCCGTGCTCGGACTGGTAGGCAACACCGTGTCGATCGCCGTTCTGCACCGCATGCGATCGACCACGTCCCATCTCCTCCAGGCTCTGGCCGTTGCCGACTCTCTCTTCCTACTGACCTGCATCGTATTCCAATTTCTTACGACGATCCATTACTACGTCCCATCTTTCCGTCTGATGTTCCCTCGCTTCGCCTATCTCCAGCTGGTCGTCTGGCCGCTGGCCGGAATGACGCAGATGTCGGCCGTTTGGATCGTGGTACTCGTCACCAGGGAGCGGTACCTGGCCGTCTGTCACCCGCTGAGGGTGAGACGCTCGGTGACGATGTCGAGAACCCGGGTGGCCGTCGGTGTGGTCGCCCTCGCGGCCGTCCTCTTCAACATACCAACCGCCTTCGACCTTGAGACAATGTCAATCAAGTGCAACGATATGGAGCTGACACAGACTTTGGTGAGCGCCTCAACGCTGTCGCATAATCATCCCTACCAGCTCATCTACAAGACGATACTGTGCTTCGTGTTTCGAACCGCCCTACCGCTTGCCATCGTCATCTTCCTCAACGTCCGACTCCTACAAGGGGTTCGCGCCTCCGCCAAAATCTCCAAGCACAGCAGCCGCCAGGCATCATCGTCATCCCCGTCATCGAGTCCAGGGGATGAGCTGAATCGCGTCATCATCTTAATGGTGACGGTGTTCGTCGCCTGCGAAATGCCGGACGTCCTCTACCGAATCATAAGGACGGTTAAGTTCTACGTTCCTTCGTTTCCACTCGACTGGCCGCAGATGCTCGGCTTCGCTACGATGACCAACTTCCTTTTGACCGTCAACTCGTCTGTTAACGTCATCATCTACGTCACCACCGGAAGGAAGTTCAGGGAGGTCATGATGCGACAGGTCTGCAGTTGGTCGCAAGATGGCGGCGATAGGGGAAGAGCACTTCCGGTTCCGGTGTAGGGGAATGACACTTCAGGGATTCGGACTCTGACCTGACAGCGTTATTATTGACAACAATTATTATTTCTCTCGGAATTAAATTGAGATTTAATTTCAATGAACTTCAAAGAAACGGAACTAGAACCGGTTACAAGCGTACGTTGTATAATATGACGTTTTCACGTGCGATAACTTTATGATAAACATCCACAAAACGTTTTATATTTGAGAAAAAATTAATAATTTTCTTGGTGCAGCATTTGACAATTATTATTATACTGTTTGTCGATTTTATGCAGTTTCAGAATATGCTATTAATGATGTATTAAAGTTTGTGTTGCTTAAAGTTATCACTTTGAGATGCGGAGAACATTGAAAAAGTTCTAACTGTTGCACTTATAGTGATCATTTTCATTGAAAAATTCACATAATCTATATAAATAAAAATGAAACTTTGCAATAGTGCGGTCACGATCACGCCGAAAGTTACGCACCGATTGTTTTGAAAATTTACCAAAACCTTCCATTCCAATAGCACCAGCTCACAACATTTTTTTCCCCGAAAAAACCCCAATCGTTTCCACAAAAAGTATAAAAATTATAACTTTGCAATACTGCGGTCACGATCACGCCGAAAGTTACGCACCGATTGTTTTCAAAATTTACCAAAACCTTCCATTCCAATAGCACCAGGTCACAACATTTTTTCCCCGAAAAAAACCCTATCGTTTCCACAAAAAGTGAACTTTGCAATCCGTTCGACTGCCATTTGCAAATTAAACCAAACCGCACGCTTGCACCGAAACACAGTGATGAAACATGAATGAGGTCGCGTCCCGTGACGTCATAAGCGAGTTCATAAATAATTCCATTACGGCCTTCCAACATTCTTGGGCTCTATCCGCTGTCAGTAAAGAACGGTGTGAGGGAGGAAAGGAGCGGAGGGGGAGGGGGAGGGTAGGGAAGGGGGAGGGGAGGTCTTTTCTGCCACAGCAACGCGTGGCTGGGTACAGCTAGTTATAAATATATATATAAATATATTACATGCGAGACGTCCTACGCTGACTCCCTAACCCGCTGCGAATTATATACTGGTTCTCTGCTTTGGCGTGCTTAGGTGCTGCATCTGCAGTATATTTGCAAAAGCTCTGCGGCTCTGTAAAGTCTGTATCTTTACTTTGGTTGTACAATGTACAGGTCGTCGTGTTCTACGTTCGTCCTCTCTTTCCCCGAGCACCAACTGCTCCTAGACAGCACCCTGCTGCACCGTGTTTTCTCTGTAATTGGTCCCGTGATATGGAATGGGATCCCACTGTCTATATGCCAGGGCGTCACTATATTATCTGGGACCAAATGACGGCACTATCCCTGAACCTAACCCCAACCCACCCTGACGACGCTTGATCTGGCTTAATTGATATAACGCCGCCTAACCTGATCCTAACCGACCATCACGACGCCTAACGTGTCGGTCCCCGGTATGGTATGCCAAAACAGTCACCTTCGCACTAGTTTTGATGGAGTTGATGGTTGGGAATGGATCAAAACAGTCACCTTTGCACTAGTTTTGATGTAGTTGATGCTTGGGGAAAGAATCAAAACAGTCACCTTTGCACTAGTTTTGATGGAGTTGATGGTTGGGAAAGAATCAAAACAGTCACCTTTGCACTAGTTTTTTTTATGTTAGTCCTGATTCAATGGCGATTGCTTGCCACGAAAATATTTGTCAATGGTTTCCGCGACTTAATCAATTTGACCGTTGCTAGACGTTAGAGCAAGTATGCTACACCACTACAACACCGGACGACCATCATTGCTATCGTTAACTTATAAATGACAGACGAAGACAGAGTTCCGCAATCTCGTACGTAGCCTACGTGTCAAGTTCTATCGACCCAATCTTTTTTGCTAAGCGACGAGAAGACAATTTTATAATAGCTGTACATTTATAACTGTGTGTACCGCTGTGCAGTCAAGGTTTCTAGAGCCACAGTGTATTCATCTACATAATTATACATCTAATATTATTATAAGCAGTTATTGAGATAAATGGATAGGCCTACATACATTGTACGCAAGCGCATACACACAAACATCGCTTATAATAATTATATTTGTTTGTTTGTATGTCCACTTGCTATAGCGCCCCTTTAAGCCCTCTCTACTCAGAGGCGCTCCCGATGCAGAGCGGACACTGCATCGGAGTTTCACGCCGAAGCGCTGAGCAATTGTGAGTGAAAGACTTGCTCAAGGTCCTTACGCGGTGAGGTGGATTCGAACCTCAAACCTTCGGGCTCCAAGGCAACGACGCCACCACTACACCACCGCGCCCCACAATTATAAGCTAATGTCAATATACAACTTATATATGTAAAATTGTATATATATATATATATATATATATATATATATATATATATATATATATATATATATATATATATATACACAATCACAATAATTGTAAACGGGTCCCAATCTCCGTTGCTGCGTGATAATAGTCAACGTCTGGTCATAATGACGTCATTTTATAATTGAAGGGAAATCCATTTCGGTCAACAAAGCGCACGAAAAGTTTTTTTCGAGCTGTCGACTCGAAACGTAAACAAACGTCGAGAGACATAAAGTTTGTTTCTGAAGTTTCAGCTTTTGAAAGGCTAGTGACCTGCATCATCAGGATGATTTTTGATTTATGATAATAATAATATGTGTAGTTTAATATTTGAATAACTTGGTCAATTAAGTTTTATATTTATTATCATCCATCAAAATGCACATATTAATCTCAAACTTCAGAGTACCACTAAGAGCGCCACACCCTCCAATCCTGCTCCACGCGCCCTGCGAGGCGGGGTCCGGGAGGGGTGGGGTGAAGATCTAATCTCCCGAACTACTTCGTTTACCCCAGAGGGTAGGAGCTTTTTTGCGAGACCATATTTTGTAGTTTCATGTTGACTAAGTTAGTGAGATACACAGCGATGAGCGATGGATGGAGGACCAGGACTAGAAGAAGGAAGAGAGTGGTCGATATAAATTTTCATTCTTTCATTCATTCATTCAGAGCATTTATATAGCGCCCCTTCAAGAAACTTCTCAGATGCGCTCCCAGCCCAACCACGAAATTTTTGTGGTGGGCAAAGTTGCGACTTGCTCTTTGTCTCTGGTTGCGTTTCTATCTCGCAACTGGTAAGGGTTAACCCTCGAGCTACCAGGGGGGGGTGGTATCCACCCCCCTAGGTTTTTCCCAAATAAATTTTTTTTCGTTAGGAATAAAATTTTGACGTTTTAGGTAGCTGTAGAGGTTTCATTTGCACACATTGTGAGCTAAAATGTGTGATGATATACCATACCATTCAAAAGTTATACCCGATATACCCGAGGCACCAGGGGGGGGGGTGGATACCACCCCCTTAGATTATCGGCTGTATCTTATCCGTCCTTTGACATGAAGAGACACCAATTACACCATTCTGTAGAGGGAATGTAGGGCTACATTTTGGTGATCACGGAGTTGTCTTTTGACAACCGGAAGTGCTCAAAATAAATTAAAATATAAATAAAGGTGTTTTATTTTCATAACATTTTCATGTTTTTCCTATTAAAAATTATTCATAATTTATTTTTTAAGAGAAATAAATTATGTCATTCTATAGAGTGCATTTAGGGCTATTTTTTATACCAATTAATTTGACATTTGATGACCGGAAGTGCTCAAAATAAATTTAAATGTGTGAAAATGTTGGGGTTTTTTTACAACGCAAACCGATAAGTCTGCGTAAACGTTTTTCAGCATGTTTTACATGTTTTTTCTCTTTTTATTGTAATTAAAACTAACTTATTACTAGTTTTTATAGTTGAATATTGGACTTTATTATATGTAAACTATTTTTAATTAAATAAATTATGTTAAAACACACAGAATCTAATATTTTGCTTATGCGAAAGTATACATTTTGTGGAATCGACGGGTGCCTACGGTAAAAAATTCATAACTTCGGGGTGCTTTCATATATTTTAAACCTAAATATACCATTTTGTGCAGAAATGAATGCTGAATCCATAGGTGTATTACAAGTTATGATATCTCAAAACAAACCCAAAATCCAGGGGGTGGTGGTAACCACCCCCCCTTGGTAGTCAGTGTTACAAAAATAGCGTGGTAGCCTGAGGGTTAACCCTAATCCTACTAACCCTGACCCTTACGGTCTCTCTCCAGTCTTTTTCCACCGGTCAATGTCTGCAAAAATAATTCTTTTCTCTTCTCTCAGAGCGGTTGGCTCCAATGCTTTTTCTTTCTATGCTTTGTTTACCAAGGATCCGTGATGCGAATGGTTCGAGGAAGTCGTTCACTTGACTGATGTCAATTCATCATGTGAGGAATATGGATCCATCTAAGATCTTCATCCACTCTATTTGCTTTGCGTTGGTCTTGTGCGCTGTCGCCACGCAGCTTGGCAGTCACCCGGTGAGAACGAGACGAGGTCACCAGGTGAGATCGAGACGACAGACCGCGCCGACCGCATCTCTCACCGTGAAGGTATATTTACGGAATGAATCGATAGGTATCACTACTGGAATTCTTATCGCCAAGCTGAAGGCAATCAAGAACGTTATTCCCTCCCAATTCACTGTAACATTCAACTACGAATATTTATCTAATTGCGATCGAATGGTTGTCGCCAAGAGCTTCGCACCGAGAGCTAAAAACTTACAGAGCGATCCGATTCTAGCCGGATTCATTCTCGACAACTGCGAGAAGGTTTGCCTCGACGTCGGACTGTACGGCGCCGCTCTCGGCATAAACGTCGTCTCCTTCGGTTGCAACACAGTGTTTCTCGATCCCGGCAACGGATTCATAACGTTTTCCCGTTCATTGTCGACCGGCAGAAGTCTGGGTGAACTGGTAGATGCGCTTATGAATGTTTTCAAGTGGAAGAGACTTGTGTATATTACACCGGAGTCTGACGCCGTCGATCACCTTAGACTGCAAAGAGGCGTGAAAACAGCATACGATTTCAAGAACAACGCGACGAACGTGCTTGGTCCAGAGAGCACCACTTCAGATCTGACGTGGACCAAGACAGTCGCAGACAACAAGGGCAGTACCAGAAGTAAGTCTCACAACATTTCTTCATAGAATTGAAATACGGTCCAGAGATTTGAATTACGAATAAAAAGAGGAGTTATTTCCAGAAAAGCACTGTGATGATTCTTTTGTAATTCGTTTGCTGTACACAGGCAGTAACAGGCGAATACATGTAAGTCATATCTGCAGCTGTACCGGTAGTCTATACATCTACGAGAGTTCTCAAGATCGGTAATCTTTGGTTGTGGTATCTAGGCCTATGCAGTGGATGATTTGTAATCTTTGGTTTACTTCCGGTCCAGGGCTTAAAGTGTGGCAGGACGGTCATGGACGGCGTCCTGACACTTATTTTCAAAACTCTATGCCGTCCTGCCACTTATTTGGCAAGCACACCTGCAAATGTACAGTAAGGGCGTCAACTAGTCAACTAGACCCACTGAAGCCTCACGAAAGACAATATTACACTGGTCTATGCGCTTATCAATTCTACTTTGAAAGTTATAAAGCAACAGTAAGCGTAATATGCAAGCACCCGGATTTTGGAAATGGACTACTCTTACGGACAATCGATTTTGACTCAACGCAGCGCTCGTGAATAAGCTGGTTCCCCGCACTTGGCTTTCGAGTAGCGCTTTAGAAATTTGGAGATTACGATACGATTACGAATGCAATGCAGTAGCATTTAGGCCCACTGGTGGTAATAAAAAAATAAAGTGAAATAAAGTGAAGATAACTTTATAGATTGTGGTGCCTGTCTTCTTCTTCTTCCCACAGTTTTCATGCTCTTCTTTCCCGATGACGACGCTGCCATCATGCATTTCCTCGCTGCCGCTCGCGACCAGGATCTGTTCAATGGCGACTACGCGTTCATAGTCACAAACTATGTTCCAGGTGAGAGACATTTTCTACTATAGCCTCATTCCCAAGAGAGGGAGAGACAGAGACAGAGATAGAGAGAGAGAGAGAGAGAGACAGACAGACAGACAGACAGAGAGAGAGAGAGACAGAGAGAAAGAGAGAGAGAGAGAGAGAGAGTGAGAGAGAGAGAGTGAGAGAGAGTGAGACAGAGACAGAGAAAGAGAGAAGGAGGAAGACAGACCAACAGACCGACAGACAGAGACAGACAGACAGACACAGACAGACACAGACAGACAGAGACAGAGATATACATGTAGATAGATAGAGAGACAGACTACAGACAGGCAGACAGACATACATACAGAGACATGGGCGCCCGCAGAAATTTTTGCAGGGGGGGGCAAAATTTTTCGATGGTCACGGTTAAATGTTTTAGTAGCCTAGCAATTAAGAGCTTGAAAAAAGCAAAGCTGGTAATCATGAACACGAGTATTTTTCAATGAGGTTTCTTAATACAAATTTTTCAGTTTCATTTCGTGTATCAGCTTTTTTATGAATATAGTTTAGTGTGAAGAAATTTGTTAAGAATCCAAGGTTCTCTACGGTTTGACATCCCTATATACATGTACTTCTATAGAGTCTGTACTGGCAGCATGCAAAATGGGCAAACTGCAGCCTGGCTTGTTGCAGACTTGATTTATATAATACTGGTGAATAAGCAGATATCCCAGTCATAGGGTCTAAGGTTGCATGACAGTGAGATTCCATTCCAATCAAGTATAGGCCATAATCGATAGGCCTACTATTTGCATGGGCGCCCGCTGAAGAGTTAAAAGCCAATGGCCATTGTCCCAGCTTTCAGCAAGATGTTGATAATGCAAGGCAGAAGATTAAGAGCATGCATGTTTATTTCTACAGATATTTCTAAACATAGATTTATGATTTTCACTGTGTGTATCGTTCATATCATTAGTGCTTTAATGCGAAGAAATTTGTTAAAAACCCAAAAATAGTAGTTAGAAAAATAAATGTCAACTTTCCAAGGGGGGCAAGTGCCCCCCTTTGCCCCTATGTGCGGGCGCCCATGGCTCTGCCATCCTCTCTGGTAGTGTATCCTCATCTTTCTCTCGTCTAAAAACTTGCCTTTTCTCTCGGAGATGAACACACTGGGAGCGCTTCTGAAAGGCTCTTGCTACAAGAAGCGCTTTATAAATTGTCAGATAAGATAAGAAGATAAGAAAGAGACATACAGACAGACTCTGTCTGTTCCAGCTTTCCTGCCTCCTTTCAGTATGGTCGGCTAGTAACGGAAGACTGGGATCTAAACTTTGCATAACTAATTATCAACCGGTGGACATGACTCGGCGCTCGTCAATAAACTGATGCCCTTCGCTTGTAGCTTCTTATGAGTAGCGCCTTAGAAATGTCGATTATACGATAACGAAAACGATTACTATAGCGACCTTTGAAGACTTCTGTAGTCATGCTGATAATTCCTCCCTTTTCTTTTCTATAAATACTTTACAATCCCAGCCTTGCCCTAATTGATGATACTAGGCTATCTTTTATACACAATGTAGTCTACTCACTGCGTTCTCGTTCGCGCAACCAGATGGGGTTTTATCACACGAATGTTATTCAAATTATTTGGTGTGGTTTTATCACACGAATGTTATTCAAATTACTTGGTGTGGTTTTATCACACGAATGTTATTCAAATTACTTGGTGTGGTTTTATCACACGAATGCTATTCAAGTAGGCTAATTTGGTGTGGTTTTATCACACGAATGTTATTCAAATTATTTGGTGTGGTTTTATCACACGAATGCTATTCAAGTAATTTGTTGTGGTTTTATCACACGAATGTTATTCAAATTATTTGGTGTGGTTTTATCACACAAATGTTATTCAAATTATTTGGTGTGGTTTTATCACACGAATGTTATTCAAATTATTTGGTGTGGTTTTATCACACGAATGTTATTCAAATCATTTGGTGTGGTTTTATCACACGAATGCTATTCAAATTATTTGGTGTGGTTTTATCACACGAATGTTATTTAAATTACATGTACTTGGTGTGGTTTTATCACACGAATGTTATTCAAATTATTTGGTGTGGTTTTATCACACGAATGTTATTTAAATTACATGTACTTGGTGTGGTTTTATCACACGAATGTTATTCAAATTACATGTACTTGGTGTGGTTTTATCACACGATTGTTATTCAAGTAACTTGGTCAATATTTGTAATTCTTACTTCACGCTTTCTCTCTCGCAGATGCGAAGATGTCAGCTGTGCTTTGCTTTTGCATATTATGATCATTTTACAATATTATTAAACACTTTCTGATTGATTGTTCTTATTCTGGGTTCCAACCAGTAGTGTAGTCCTAAAAATGAAGTGGGGGAACGCTCTTTATAATAATATTATTATTAGTAGTAGTAGCATTAATATTCCATTATCCCTGAAAAAAGTGGGGGAGCGTCGTTGCGTTCCCCCGCGTCCCCCCCATTACACCACTGATTCCAACACACAGTGCCTTTGCAAAAGTCTGCAGGAGGGTAGACAAAGAATATATGCTTGCTTGTTTTGTTGAAGTCTTTTTTTTCGCTTGATCTCGGCCGGGAGCGCCTCTGAGTAGGTACCTTGAAGGGGCGCTATATGAATTACGATTGATTGATTGTTTAAAATGTTGTTTCATAGTGTCGAACGACGCTTTTTATGGAGCTATGGAGACGACCCAGCTGTTCCATTTTCGCAAGGTTACTGCGAAGAGTATAATGAAGGAGATATATGACCTCCAGGATGGTATGCTGACAATCGATGCCAGAGGAGCCAGGTCGAAAAATTTCAGGGCGTTTATGGGCAGCATGAGGGCCATCGCCAATAACACAGACTTGGAAGCCCTTTCGAAAGGCAAAGTTGTAGGACCATCACAACTTTCGGTGAGCATTCGTTTTTTTTGCCGTCTTACCATTCGTCAGTCTTCAACGATGATCACCAAATCATACCTATATACAATCCAATTCAATCTAAACCAATTCAATTTAGGGCTTTTAAAACGTGCAGTTGCACACAAAATGTGCTGTTCTAAATGAATTTGTGCACTTGTGTAAAGTTAATTCACCTATAGCACAGCGTTTACAGGCGATTCGAATGGCGCGCTTTCAAAGAATAATAAGCCAAGTTAAGTGGGATCTTTACGTTCAGACCCAGGTAATATTGCAGTAAGATATGCAAGGAAAGACTAAGGAGTAATACAACGCAACTATTACATTTTGAGGTAGGGCATTACTAATGCGTGATAATATCATGTCAAAATTTGTAGGTAGATCTGGTAGTTGGTAAGGACACCAAGCACTGTCTTTTTTATATTCTATTTTTCACAATTATTCTTTTTTCTTACCGAGACTTCGTAGCCTATCTTACACAACTTGATGCTTGCATACCAGCATTCGAATCTTCTTCCACAGTTTCAATACACCGTAAACGAACATGCTTACTTACCTACATTGTACTAACTTACTTAATTGCTTACTTATTTCATCGGCATCATCATCATCATCATTGTTCTCCTCCGTCCGGCGCTCCGACGATGAGGCCTTTACATGGCGTCTCCACCCTGTTCTGTCCTTGATGATACCCATGGCATTCCTCATATCCATGTTCCTTTCTTTCAGATTTTCTTTCAGATCTTCTCCTATGTTGTCCATCCAAGTTTTCCTCTGGCGCCCTCTGCTTCTCCCTCCCTCCACGTTGCCGTGCAGGGCCGCAGCTGGTAATCTTCAGCATGTAAAAGTTTCTTGGTCTTTTTGCCAGGCGGTGACCATTCCTCTCCTGGTAGGGTAAGGAGGCCGTTGGGTCCTTCTGGACTTCTTCCGCCTTTAGGTGTCCCTTCCAGCACCAGCCGCCTGCGTTGGTCAGCTGTTTCAGGGTTCTTCGTGAGCCTGTCCACCTCGCGTGACACCCTAGGAGGTTCTTCGGCCGAGGCCTTCTCCTCTGATGGCATAGCCTCACCAAGCGCTCCCCTACATGCATGTTCACCCCCCCCCACCACGTTGAGGTGCAGGTCGGACTTTGGGACTTATTTACTTACTTACAAACTCACTTATTTGCTTGCCTTGTCGTATCTCAGACTTTGATTTCGATTCCATACGTGTGTCCATTTTAGGACCTTTTAAGGATAGCCAATGTGTACGATTCTGTTATGGTCTTGGCTCACGGCATTGCTGAAGCTGCGAAGAATAGGAGTGATAACTTGGAGATGATGTATGGCAGCGTACCGAACGCAATAGATTCCGCCAAACTCATGCTGACGGTTTCTCAATTTCTAGACGGTGAGTTGCGTTCTTATCTATTATCTTCCAGCAAGCATGCAAACAAGGGTGAGATCGTGAGACCAAAACCGGCTCTTCATCGGATTAATGAGATCCAGTGGAGAAGAATGACAGTATACAAACTATACATGTATGTTATGTATGTATGTATGTATGTGTGTTACATACATACATTCACCGTGTCCATGCATATATGCATAGATACAATGTGATACATACATACATACATACATACATACATAAATACATACATACATACATACATACATACATACATACATACATACATACATACATACATACATACATACATACATACATACATACATACATACATACATACATACATACATACATACATACATACATACATACATACATACATACATGCACTTCTGAGTTTTGTAAGAAGGGCATTATGAAATTTCAGTTGTATTGTATTGTACATACATGCACACATACACACGTACACACGTACAAACACACATACATACATACATACATACACGTATACATACATACATACATACATACATGAATACATACATACATACATACATACATACATACATACATACATACATACATACATACATACATACATACATACACACATACATACATACATACATACATACATACATACATACATACATCATACATACATACATACCGACATACATACATACATACATACATACATACATACATACATACATACATACATACATACATACATACATACATACATACATACATACATACATACATACATACATACATACATACATACATACATACATACATACATACATACATACATACATACATACATACATACATACATACATACATACATACATACATACATACATACATACATACATACATACATACATACATACATACATACATACATACATACATACATACATACATACATACATACATACATACATACATACATACATACATACATACATACATACATACATACATAAATACGTACGTACGTACGTACGTACGTACGTACATACATACATACATACATACAAACATACATACATACATACATACATACATACATACATACATACAAACATACATACATACATACATACATACATACATACATACATACATACATACATGCATGCATGCATGCATGCATGCATACATACATACATACATACATACATACATACATACATACATACATACATACATACATACATACATACATACATACATACATACATACATACATACATACATACATACATACATACATACATACATACATACATACATACATACATACATACATACATACATACATACATACATACATACATACATACATACATACATACATACATACATACATACATACATACATACATACATACATACATACATACATATATACATACATGCATACATGCATGCATACATAGCAAAAGGCGATTGATGTTTACGGACCAAGTAAATCCTATTTTTGCCTTCCTATCATTCTGCAGGGTTCGATGGAGAGGTTGACATGGATACGTATTACGGCGACAAGATTGCAGACTTAGACGTCAGTACCGTATTCAACGGAACCGCAGATGTTATCATGAAATTCAACCGCTCGAGCAGAACGATGGATCATTTAACTAAAGCCAAATTCACATGGCCCGGCGGTTCAAAAAAAATCCCAGTTGGTTATCCAGTGCCATGCGGATTTGACGATGAGCTATGTCCATACAAAGACTGTAAGCATGAACGTTTTTATACCGGGTGGTACAGGGTCTGATACAGACATTGTCGAGGGGGGGGGGGGGCGTGTGCAAATATTTTTGGAACAATTCGCCTGAAAAAACTGATGACCTTTCTTTTAGTCATTTAGTCGAATATTGTCTGGATAATATACGATTTATGAAACCTAATGGGAGGAGGCACGTTCTGTGGACATTTCTGAATGAAAATCAGGCCATTTATGCGGGGGGCCATGGCCTGATTTCCGCTCTGGATCTGCCCCGGGGTGGTACGCGACTTTACTGTTAGTGTCAGTAGTAGACCTATGAGTCTTAAAGACCGAATCTGCCCGAATCACTTTTCAAAAGGTTGACCTGACATTGTGTTTTGTCCATGATAGCTACCCAGGAAGGCCGAGAATCAGTTTCACCATGAAAATGGTAATTTTTCCGGGTTAGCCCCCCCCCCCTTCAAGAAGGTCCAGAGTCAAAAATATATTCGGGGAAAATGGCTCTTTTGTGTAAACTTCCAAATCAAATGGCTAAACAAGAATAACGGTCATAAACTTTGCGGCTGATAAAATAATGTGCCTTTTATGAGATTTCGAGCGGATGACTAAAAAAGTCATCGATTTTTTTCGGGCGTAGAAATCTTTTTCGGCGCCACTCGATCTGAACTAAGTCTCCGCCCAACCAAAGCCCAAGTTTGAAGCCACCCACGAACGGAAACCAAATTCCGCCCACGGGGTAGTTGTAAAGTGTTCTCGATGAATTGACAGTTGGCCGCTGTACTGTACAATGTACATGTTTTCTTCTTTAAGTTAGCTGCCTCTCAGCAGGTCCAACGACGCCACTCTATATGTTCAATTATGTGTTCTATCATGTACATGTAGGTTATGTTTTAAAAATGCTGAACCTCATTTAAGCCAAAGTTGTATGCGGTTAATAATTATTTAATAATCCCTAATTCTGGGTTTATGCATAACTATGAATAAGCCGTCTATCGGCCGCGATATTTTTTTATCAGCCAGCCGTATTTTAAAAACAAAACGATTTGGGGTCTAAGTGTAATGATCTCCCGATTTGCGGGTTATGTTTTTGTAAACGGACCGCGTTTACAACTTTCGAAGTCCACGGATCAGTCAGTCCTTATTTATTTCTATTTATTTATTTCTTCATTTCTAAAGCGTCACTTTAAGCTCGCTACTCAGAAGCGCTCCCGACTACAGCGCGGACACTGCATCGGAGTTTCAGGCCGAAACGCCCGAGAAATTGCGAGTGAAGGACTTGCCCAAGGTCTCTACGCGGTGGCTTGAAGTGGATTCGAATCTGCAACCCTCCGGCTGCAAAGCAAAGAACATACCCACTACACCCGTCTCACATGGTATCTCTATGAGATGCCATACAAACTGTTTCGAAAATGACTTTTTGGACGAATGACTGAAAATGAATGAAAGCGATTCTCATCGGTGTAACCATAAAGCGGTTCGTTTTGGACTGAAACGCACATGACCACGAAGATCCATCTGCCATCCTACACCGTGATTAAAAAAAACTAAGCCAAATTGTTTTTCATGAAATTTTTGAATCATATTCTTGGTCCAATTCTCTAGATATTTGAAAAATGTTAGCATGATATGTTATTATTATCAGGCTTTGGAGATATATGAAAAACAATTTGGCTTAGTTTTTTTGAATCACGGTGTATGTCTTCAAACATCTTTCTTATGCTAAATAATTACACAGAAATTTCTATACTTGAGGCTGACGCAACACCATTTGAGTAACTGCCAATGCAACTGTCATGAATTTATATTGCACCGGTAGTGGGCATTTGCGAGAACGTGGGTGCTCGCAATCTGATTAAACACAGCCGAGAACAACTCAAACGGCCCTAGAATGCACACAAAATAGAGCAATAGAAAGTAGACGTCGCGCACATCTTAGACTTAGGGTCTGACCACGAGCACGAATCCATGTGTGTGGTCAAGGGGTATCGATCCCGCGCCCTTCTGTTCTTACTGCCTATGTCTTACCATTCACCGCAATCACCTCATCCACCCTTCGCGCCCCTGTTTTACCTAAGAGCAAAAAATAATAATGAAATAATATGTATCTGAATGTGACCGTTCTTCTTTGATTGTAGTGATTATACTCCTATCCGTGCTTGGTTCAATTGTTGTCTTAACCGCCATCGTCTTATGCTCGCTGTATCTGTACAACCGGTCAGTAGAAGGAATTACAATGTATCTGGCCTGAGCGGCAATTGTTGGTCAAATCAACTGGCAATAAAAAAATCAATCTAATTTTTTTGTAATTGATTTGCAACATTATCAGTCAGTCAGAGAGAAAGAGACAGTGAGTGAGTGAGAAAGAGAAAGAGAGAGAGAGAGAGAGGGAGAGAGACAGAGACAGACAGACAGACAGACAGACAGACAAACAGACAGAGACAGAGAGACAGAGACAGTCACAGAGACAGAGACAGAGACAGAGAGACAGACAGAAAGATAGAGACAGACATACAGACAGACAGACAGACAGACAGACAGTACTGCATGCATAGATACATCGGATAATAGTTTATGCCCCTCTCCTTGCATAGAACAGTGTCACTTCATAATCATAAAGCGCTACAAGAGAGACAAGCGCGTGGCACCAGCTTATTCACGAGCGCTGCGTTGAGTCGAAATGATTGTCCGTAAGATTAGTCGATTTCTGCAGGTGATAACAACTTGAAGAGTTGCCCAGAGTTGTTTCAATGTCGACGATAGAAGTCAGAATCGTTAAAACAGGCATTTCTCTGTCTTTACACTGTGCTCGCTGTGTTAAATAATTATGAGGGATGTTGACATTTTGAATCACAGTTTTTATACTGCTTACATTTGATGCTTTTACACCAGAAACCAGAAATTGAAAGCTGAACTGGCGGCGATAGACGCATGGACGATCAAACATCAGAATCTGCAGTTCGTCAACGCAGATAAAAATATCAGCTCATCCTGTAACGTATCAGTGGTTCGTATGCCATTAGTCTCGTCTTAGCGTTGGGTGACGTAAATACCTACACTGCAGGGTAGAAAGACTGACAGGCAGACACTGAAAGCGGCATATATGAAGATAAACAGACAAACAGACAGACAGACGGACGGACGGAGAGATGGATGGATGGAAGGGTTGACAGACGGATATATATATATATATATATATATATATATATATGTATCTATAGAATAGATAGTTGATAGATAGATAGATAGATAGATAGATAGATAGATAGATAGATAGATAGATAGATAGATAGATAGATAGATAGATAAATGGATGGATGGATGAATGAATGGATGGATGGATGGATGAACGGACGGACGGATAGATAGATAGATAGATAGATAGACAGACAGACAGACAGACAGACAAACAGACAGATAGGCAGATAGGCATGCAGATAGGCATTCAGGCAGACATGTAGACAGACTGAGACAGACATGCAGAGAGGGGCACAGTGTCAAAGAGTTCTTTGAGAAAGGGAGCGAGAAAGAGAGGGGCACGATATCCGACCCTACACAACCAATTTCTAATGGCTTAAATAAGCTTACATGAAACATATAAAACTGATAATCTGTTCTGACTGTTTGTTCTAAAGGCCGCTCCTCGGTTGTCTGAGGACATGATTCGTCAGATCGTCCGCATCAGTCGACAACTCACGGAAGAAACTCGACGAAAATATGACGACGTCGCCGTCTATCGTGTAAATAATTATACACACCGATAAAATAAACAACTAATGTAACTTATCTCATTTAATCTCAATGTAAATAATAATAATAATTAGTATTATTATTAAGCTTCCCGATAAACAGCGTTAAATATTTGCTCAACGATAATCCAATCCAATTTCTAGTGGCGCTTTAGAAATTTTGAGTTTACGATTGCGAATCTCAGTAAATCTTATCTAATCTGACGTAGGCTGATCGTATCGAAACTGATCTATTACGTCTGCAGTAGCCTACTAATGCATTCGATAGCAAGATAATTATGGTCATCAGCAAACAACGGCAACAACAATTAATAATAATAATAGTAATAATAATAATAATAATAGGCTAATAATAATAATAATAATAATAATAATAATAATAATAATAATAATAATAATAATAATAAATAGACTAGTAAAAGTAATGATAATCATCATCATCATCATCACCACCACCACACCACCACCAGAACCACCATCACCACAATCACCATCATCACCACCATCTCCATCATCTTCACCATCACCATCATCTTCATCATCATCGTCATCTTCGTTATCATTTGCATCAGTTTCATCATCATCCGCAGCAGTTCCATAATCACCTTCATCATCTTGATTCTTCGTGGCACTTCGCTTACAATTATTTATTTATGACCTACATTTACAAGACTGTGTCTGTTGTTGGTCTCATCAGGATTCTCCTGTCAAGGTCACCCACGTGACCACATCGCCGATTGACTACAAAGATCCCACGATGTTGTCCGAGATAAAAGAGGTAATAGGGCGCATAAAATATTCTCATAAAGTGCCCCTAATCAACGTCCTACCCCTAGCTTCCTCCCCCGTTCTCATACACCTTCAGAGTCTACCTCCTTCTCCTCCTCCTCCTCCTCCTCCTCTTGTTCTTCATCTTCTTCTTCTTCTTCTCCTCCTTCTTCTTCTTCTTCTTCTTCTTCATGGGCGCCCGCAGAAAATTTTGCAGGAGGGGGCAAAAATTTTACGATGGTCACGGTTGAATTTTTCAATGACAAAAGCATGAAAATACAGCGCTGGAAATCAAAAACACGGGTATTTTTTCAAAGAGGTTTCTTAATGCAAATTTCTCAGTTTCATTTTGTGTATTATTTTTAATATGAATAGTTTCCTAAGTGCGAAAATTTGTTAAAAATCCAAAAGTAGATGTTAAAAAGTAGGTCCATGAAGGGCCCACTATACTATATAAGCTTATTTATTTCTATAGAGATTTCTAAACATAAATTTATGACTTTCACTGTGTGTATCATTGGTATCATTAGTGTTTTAATGCAAAGAAATTGGTTAAAAACACAAAAGTAGTAGTTAGAAAAATAAATGTCACTTTTCCAGGGGGAGGCAAGTGCTCCCCTTTGCCCCTATGTGCGGGCGCCCATGTTCTTCTTCTTCTTCTTCTTTTTCTTCTTTTTCTTCTTCTTCTTCTTCTTCTTCTTCTTCTTCTTCTTCTTCTTTTTCTTCTGCTTCATCTCCTTCTTTTTCGCATTCATCTTCTACATTCTCATTAGCATGTTCCTGATGGTTGGAGAACCTTTAAACAGGAAGCATAAAGACACCCGACTGTAGCACAGACCCTGAAGGACCGTACCCTATAACACATTAGGCCTGCTGTTGGCTGTACTCAGAACTTTTGAGGTGAGTACACGCCAACCGCCGGTGAAATTTTCCCTCCCGAACATTTGTTCGTAAAAGTCGCCAATTTTTCCTCCGAAAAGTCGCCAATTTCTCGCCCGAAAAACCTTATAACCTTTTTTTAGTCATTCGGCCGAAATTTCCTATTTTTTTAGACATCTGGCCGAAATTTTCATAAAAGTCGCCAATTTTCCACCCGAAAAACTGATGACTTTTTTAAAATAATTTCTTCCGAATTTAGCGTATACCCGTGTACCCTGGTTTTTACCCGCGTATACCCTGGTTTTCGGGAGGTGAGTATACGATGCCGTTTTTTCCCGGAGATGAGTATGCGCCGTATACCCGCGTATACCTTTGAGTACAGCCCTAGGTCTACACAACATGCATTTATTATGTCTGTTCTGCATTTAGATGAGGCAAATGGTTCATATGAATCTCAGCGCTTTCGTCGGCGTCTGCATAGAGGCTCCGAATGTAAGCATCGTGATGGCGTACGCTCCGAAGGGAACGCTACACCACATGCTCGTGAGGTCCGGTATGGAATTGGACCTGGACTTCAAGGCGTCCTTCCTTGCTGACATCGCTCGGGTGAGAAATGTTCACCATTCACAGCGTCTGCTGTTTTCGCTAAATGTTAGAAGCCTTGACCGAGTTTGTGTGAACGCTTCACCCTCCAACCAACCCGCTCTACCAGATCATCAACATTCGATATAATTTCATCTCAAGTCTCCAACCGAACCACATCCATTGTAGGGCGCGGTGGTGTAGACTGGCGGCGTCGTTGCCTTGGAGCCGGAAGGTTCGAGGTTCGAATCCACCTCGTCGCGTAAGGACCTTGGGCAAGTCCTTCACTCACAATTGCTCAGCGCTTCGGCATGAAACTCCGATGTAGTGTCCGCTCTGCATTCGGGAGCGCCTCTGAGTAGTGAGAGCTTGAAGGGGCGCTATAACAAGTGCGCATGCAAACACATACAAACAAACACAGCATCACTCCTCTGATATCTTTGTGAATTTTTCACTATTCAGCCAATTCGCTCTATCCGATTGTAATTATGCCGGTCCGACTATTTCACGACCATCGTCACAACTCATATCAAGTTCTCGTTCCGAGTCACTTTCAACCATAGATGTAAAAAACGATGAAAACGAAATAAAAAAACGGTAAAAAACGAGGGTTTTTTTCAAAAAAATAAAAAACGACAAAAAACGATAAAAAAAAACGGAAACGGAAAATAATTTGACTTTGCTACATCTAAAACCGCATTTTAACCATGAAAATCTTGATTAGGAACCTACTAGCCTACACGTAGGCTATCTCTTAGCCTAAATGATGATGTTAAACGATGAAATAATGACTTTAGTTAGCTGGATAGTAGTGGCTAACAGTCTTTTCTAAAACATCGTTAAAAACCCATTAAGAGAAGTCATTAAAAACCCATTAGTTACTAAAACATGTCGCACTAATGACCTAAAAGCAATTAGGAATCAAAACACAATGGACTTACGAATCATTAAAAACTCATTAGTTACTAAAACATGTCACACTAATGACCTAAAAGCAATTAGGTATCAAAACACAATGGACCTAAAACCTCGTTAAAAACCCATTAGTTACTAAAACAGGTCGCACTAACTATCAAAACACAATGGACTTAAAAGGCAATTACTGAAACACTTAAGTCAATAGGCGTATGTTCTGGCTTTTGATGACTAAGCACCTCTGTAGTGTTCTAGGAGTTGTCATGCTTCATTGCACATTTCTTTGATCTAATTGTAAATATACCTGACTAAGCACTTTTTATTTCTTGTGACTGCAGCAATATAAAAGTCTCCAGTCGTCATAAATCAATTCATTATTATTATATTCTAAAGAACAGCTGATATGTGTCCGAATATTAGTAAATGTGAAATGGATGTGTGTGGAAACTACAAATGCGACTGCTGCATGTGTCAAAGTGAAGATGAGGAAAGCATTGAAAGTGAGAATGAAAAACTTGTAAAGTATAATACTATGAAGCTGAAATTTGATAATGAAAATCTAAAGAAGTCTGTCATTTGCAAAGTCTGTAAAGAAAGTCAAGTACAAATACTATCTCTTCCATGTGCGCATATAAATATGTGTGAACCTTGCGCGGACATTGCAACCCACTGTCCCTCTTGCTGCGAACGCATCCTTGGAACTGTTAGAATATACATGGCATAAAAAGAAGAGAGCAGCACAGTACACATTTACTTTTCATTATGGATCCAACTTGGCTACATCCATTCTCTGCTATAATCAGCGGTCCCAGCGGATGTGGAAAGACAAACTTCACTTTACGTTTTATAGATCATTTAGACTACATGGTCAAACCAGGTATCGAAAAAATTATATGGTGTTATGGTATTTACCAAGAAATTTTCGACAAATACACACAAGTTCAATTTCACGAAGGATTGCCCGACTTGAATATTTTCGATGGCAAGCAAAAGACTCTACTCGTGCTAGACGACCTTATGAGCGAAACTGATCAGAGGGTTACAAACTTATTCACCAAAGTTAGTCATCACAAGAACGTTTCCATACTATATCTGACGCAAAATCTGTTCTACAGTGGCAAGCATACAAGAACCATCAGCCTGAATGCGCACTACTTTGTTCTTTTCAAAAATGTTAGAGACAGCACACAGGTTGCAATATTAGCACGACAGATGTTTCCAGGCAAATCCAATTTTATGATAGAAGCATTCCACGACGCGACTATGGCACCTTTCGGCTATCTTCTGATCGACCTGAAGCCAGAAACTGACGAACGTTGTCGGCTGAGAACAAATATTTTTCCGGGCGAGGTGCATTACGTGTATATGAGGAAATGAATATAAAGTCCCAACAGCCTCGTATATCTCATTCATTCAAAATGACTGCACCCATAGAGGAGAAGTTTGAGAAACTCAGACTGCTTAAAGAGTCTTCGCCTAAAGTAAGGAAACAGATTTTGAAAGACTGTAATTCTTCTCTGCTTTGCTGTCTTTGCGAGTGTGCAATCAACATTTTAAAAGGCACGGTACCTTTAAAAGAGAGTCAGAAGAAAAGACTTGCTCGCTTCAAACACAAGTTGAGAAAACTTGCATCGAAAAAGACTCGCCGAAAAATCAAAAAGCGTATAGTACAGACTGGCGGATTCATGGGTGCATTACTGACTCCTGTGCTTTCCTTTCTGGGTACGCTGCTAAGTAATAAAATATAGTATGGAACACACGAAGAAGATGGTTTTAGTGGAACCCAGACAGATAGAAAAATGGAAAGAGACTATGCTAGACAAAACATTATCTAGATTGGATACACAGATGTACGACATTCTGCATAGGAATATTGCAGACGATGATAAAGCCAAACTGTACACCAACAGCTTGAGTCGATACTTACACATTGACAAACCCAGCGTAGTTACCAAGTTCGATTCCAAAGAAGACGCAACGGAAGCGGCGGCGGCGGCGGCGGCGGCGGCGGCGGGCGACCCCATCAAATCTAGCAGCAGCAGCAGTATAGAGACGCAAGTCTTGGAAACGGTGCCAAAGAAATGGAAAACTCAAGCTGCTAGACTCTTGTCACACATGAAGAGCAATCCCGACGTGTCTTGGACTTCTAAAGGCGAACTTATTTTAAAGGATGCAACTATTCCGAAAACTCACATGGTCGATTTGGTCAACGACCTTATGAGAAAACGTACGACGGCCTCCCCACCCACCGGTTGGCGACTCTTGGCAGAAGCTCTGAAAGACTCAAACATACCTCGTGAGTTGATTGGAAATCAAGAACGTTGGACGTATATTAACAACCCAATCGAAGAATTCGCATCACTTACACCAAAGAACATTCGTGGAAAACAGCAAAGTCTGGCGAGTTGGATAACTTACTGATATCGATGGAGTCGTACTTTGATCCAAAGACACCTGGTAGTTTCGCAGGCGTGTCATCCTTTCAAAGACATCTTAGTGGTACATTTAAAAATAAAGACGTTAAAAATTGGTTGACCAAACAAGATGCATACACGTTACATAAACCTGTTAGATTGAACTTTAGGCGACGAAAGACTTTCTCTGTTGGTATTTGCGATCTTTGGCAGGCCGATCTGGCCGATCTTTCAGCACTGTCGAAATATAATGATAAAAATAAATATATTTTAACCTGCATAGACGTCTTTTCTAAATATGCTTGGGCGGTACCCCTTAAATCAAAGTCCGGTGCGGACCTGACCGAGGCATTTTCAAACATTCTTACAGACAAACAGCCGGCCAATCTACAGACCGACAAGGGAACAGAGTTCCTTAATAAAACCTTTCAAAATCTGCTACGCAAAAATGCCATTCGCTTTTACACATCTGAAAATAGCGACATAAAAGCCTCTGTAGTCGAGCGGTTCAATAGAACCCTCAAGACGAAGATGTGGAAATACTTTACTTATAAGAATACTTATAGGTACATGGACATTTTACAAGATCTTGTACATTCGTACAACCACACGTACCATAGAAGTATAGGTATGGCGCCCATTGAGGTTTCTAAGGAAAATGAAAATAGTATTATAAAACGTTTGTATGGCGAAAAGAAACGGCCTCCCAATTGGAAATATGAAGTGAACGACAAGGTCAGAATAGTAAAGACTAGGATAGCTTTTCAAAAGGGGTATTTACCAGACTGGTCGACCGAAATTTTTAAAATTATAAAACGTGTGCCTACCGATCCAGTAACGTACGAACTGGAAGATTTGGCTGGCGAACAGATAAAGGGCAAATTCTACGAATTTGAGTTGCAGAGAATTTTAAAGGAGGACGACGTTTACACGGTTGACAAAATTTTGAAAAGTCGTAAGCGGGGCGGCAAGACTGAATACTTTGTAAAGTGGAAAGGCTATGACACTAAATTCAACTCTTGGACACACGATATATTCAAAGTTTAGCTTCACATTCTTGCAGTCTGACACGCAAGCAGTAACGACAATGTCGCACTTCTATCTTACTCTCCCAAGCAATTCTTCAATGTCCCATTTCCCCGACAATATCAACCACACACTTTACAACGAAATTGGAAAATGCAATTTCCCTCTCCGGACGCTGGGAAGCTGCTTTGACAGAGCTGCAATATCCATATACATGGTACAATGTGCAAGGCGAGCAGGGCAACTTTATCTATAACCAAATTCCTAAAAGAACAGACCCCAATGCTGAGTGGCATTCTGTACATGAATTGTGTCATGTCCCTGCCGGCTATTACGAAAGCGTGGAAGATATAGTTCATACAGTGAACGAGAAAATAGAGTCTGCGGCCAAATTGCATTCGCTCGTCCGACATCCAAAATTTGAATACGACAAAGTAACGAAAAGACTCACGGGTAAAATAAATCTCGCTACAAGCGTAGGATTCTCTTCACATCTGTGTAATATTTTTGGCATAGGAGAAAATCAGAAAGTTATCGAAAATTTCGATTACGGTCGCTATGTATACGAAAGTAGATACGAAGATTATATCAAAGCATGGGACGAGATGCCCGACAAGGAATGGGTTTCCCAGAAGACCTGCAATATAAATCCAGCATTTTCATACGTGTACGTGTATTGTAATATTTTGGAAACTGTGGCGCTTGGTGATGCGAAAGCGCCTTTGCTACGCATAGTCGATATAACTGGTAAAAGCGGTGACACCGTGCATGTCATGTACAAAAATGCAATATACGTACCGCTTCAGCAAAAGTCTTTCGATTCTATAGAGATATATATGAGAGGTGACAATGCCAAGCCTATACCATTCGAGTCTGGGAAGTCGCTCGTTATACTTCATTTCAGACAGTGCGCCAATATATAAAAATGGCACATTTCTATCTCACCTTACCAAGCAACAGTTCGATGAATTTTTACGCAGACAATACTGTAACGCACTTTACCACCCGGTTGGAGAATGCCATTTCTCTAAGTGGTGACTGGGAAGTTGGTTTACTCGAAGTCCAATACCCTCATACGTGGAACAATTTAGGTAGAAACGAAGGCAGAATATCGTATATGCACGTCAAGTTTAACGGCAATGGTGCCATGCGTCCCGACCCCATGCATAAAAGAACGCGTTTGCCTGCCGGCTACTATGAAACGCCGCTTCACCTTATCGAATCCATAAACAATTTTATAAGTCATGCTGCCGACGAAATGAAGTTGGAGAAATTTCCAAAATTTAAATATGACGCAGTAACTAAAAAAGTCGAGGGTGTTATAAATAAAGGTACAAACATACAATTTTCGCAAGCAATATCTTCGATGCTTGGCATCGATGTGCACCAAACACCCATTCTCAATTACCACGAGGACAACAATCACATTCTTGAATTCGTGGGCGACAACGCCTGCGATATAAATAGAGGCTTTTCTTCTCTGTACATTTATTGTAACGTGCTTGAACAAGTGCCTGTTGGAGATACGAAGGCTCCATTGTTGAGAATTGTAAACGTTAGTGGGAAAAGTGGTGACAGCGTGCGTACGACTTACGAAAAGCCCATCTACGTACCACTACAGCAGAAGAATTTCGACTCTATCGAAGTAGATATAAGGACCGACACGGGCATTCCTGTCCCATTCGAAAGCGGAAAGTGCATACTCACACTACACTTCCGCCATTGCAAGATACCTTACCTTTTACAATGAAAAAACCATTTTGCTGCGATGCGAGCCGTTCGGCATACGAAGACTATTATATGCAACAGAGTGGCAATGGCATGTCTGTATTTCAAGGCGCTCGTCTTCAACGCGGCCACGGCTTGGGTAGTTTTCTTGGTGGGCTGTTTAGAAATGCGTGGCCACTTATACAGACTGGCGCTAAAGCGCTTGGCAAGCAGGTACTGAGAACGGGACTCCAGATTGCCAACGATGTTGCCGACGGCAACCAGTTCATGGACGCTGCCAAGCGTCGCGTGCCAGAAGGTATAAAGGCGTTTACAAGTTCAAACGATTTTAATACGCAGAGTGGCAGCGGACGAAAAAGACGTAAGAGATTGCTGAGAAGAAATAAGAAAAGAATCAAGGAAGACGTATTTGGCATAATTTAAAATGGCGTTCGTTCATCCTCAGTCTTGCGAGTGTGCAAAAAGCGAATTGGACCTCTTTAGCGTGCCTGCTACGCAGACAAGCATAGAAGCCGGGTCGTACGTGGAATATAATCCAATAGCAACCATTTCGCAGGGTACACCTATAGAATTTAGCATTACTGGCACTGGGCAAGATTATTTAGATCTGTCAAACACTCAGCTGTACGTAAGAGCCTCTATCGTACGAGCGAATAATGATGCTACAGATGCTGGCGACCATGTTGGACCTGTCAACCTTTTCTTACACAGCCTATTTTCAGAAGTAGACATAACTTTAAACGACACATTGGTTACGGCTTCAAACAACACGTATGCGTATCGCAGCTACTTGGAAACTCTACTCAGTTACGGCAGTTCAAGCAAAAATTCTCAACTCACCTCTGCATTATTTTACAAGGACACTGCCAGACGCTTTGAGGAAGCCAATCCCCACGACGATGCTGGTACAAACGTTGGATTCAAGAAGCGCAGTGCTCTGACCGACGAAGGACGTGTGGTCGATATGTTGGGTGGTATTCACAGCGATCTCTTCTTTCAGGAACGCTTCTTGCCAAATGACATTAATATAAAAATTCGATTCGTGCGTAATAAAGACGCATTCTGCCTTATGTCTTCGGCTGTGGGGCCCACATACAAAGTAAAAATACTGGAATGCAAATTGTATGTAAGAAAAGTTAGACTAAGTCCCTCTGTCTTCCTTGCTCACGCTAAAGCCTTGGAGATTGGAAATCTGAAATTTCCCATTCGCAGGGTTGTTTGCAAGACTTTTACGGTTCCTAGAGGCAATTTGGACGTGACACAGGAAAGCCTCTTCTCCGGTCAACTCCCTACACGTATCGTATTTGGATGCATTGACAACGACGCATTCAACGGCACCTACACAAAAAGCCCATACAATTTCAAACACATGAACTTGTCTCAATTAAAAGTATATTTGGATGGACAGCAGCAAAGTATAAAACCCCTGGAAACTAATTTTGCAGCTGGGCAGTTTGTGAATGCCTATGCCTCACTCTTCATGGGCACTGGTAAATGGCAGAGAAACGACGATAACGACATCTCCAGAGAAGATTACGCGAACGGGTATTGCCTGTACGCATTCGATTTAACGCCTGATCTGGCAGAAGGTGACCATTTTAATTTGGTCAAATCGGGCAATGTGCGTGTGGATATGAAGTTCTCTCAGGCTTTGGAATCTACAATAAATGTCATCGCCTTTGCAGAATTTGAAAATATTCTCGAGATTGACAGATCCAGAAACGTGATATTCGACTACAACAATTAGAGAAAAGATGGACGGTATTACGATAGAAAATATTCTACGAAGAGATCCGAGATGCGCAGCCATGTTCGTGGGAGTTTTTGCGTGCAATCGTCTACCCAAGTGGATTAATACAAACAGACCTTCTATATTCATATGTAATACAGACACGTACGGGCAGCCAGGGATCCACTGGGTGGTGTTGTATATCGAAAGCCCAAATTATGGTGAATTTTTCGATAGTTTGGGGAATGCACCGGATGTGTCATTCAGAACATTTTTACACAGGCATTGCACTCGTTGGATTTACACAAATAATCAAATTCAGAGTTTAATCAGTAGGCTGTGTGGACATTACTGTATTTTTTATGCATTACATAGAAGTAGAGGACTAAATATAAATGCTGTTTGCAACAATTTCACAAGAGATACAGGCTTAAACGATTTTTTAGTTCATAGGTTTTTGCATGATATTAATAAATAAATGTGATTCAATTTAAAAGACTTGTTTTCTTTTCATGGTGTGTGAATGAATTTGCTACAATGATTTTAAAAGAGAGGCTAAGAATGCGAATAAGAGTATTTGGAAGGTGTGTAGAAAGAGAGGGGGAAAGGAGGAAGAGAAGAAATGGAGGGTAAGGAGGAAGAGAAGGAAAGGAGGGTGAGGAGGAAGAGAAGGAAAGGAGGGTGAGGAGGAAGAGAAGGAACGGAGGGTGAGGAGGAAGAGGCGGAGTGTTTAAGAATGCTGTGGCTATGAAGGTATAATACATTGAGGTGACATTTATGTGCATCTATAGACTGGTGTGTGTTTCATGTTTGCATTCAAAGTCTGCTCGTCGACTTTGTAGAAGATAGGTATAATAATGAATAGTTGGTCTTTACAATTGCTGTCGTCTCTTATCAAAGGACCGTCCAGTTCAATAGACGATTCAACGGATCCTTCGGTGCCCGAGGCGTTATGCTTGTCGGAGGTCTGTTATGACACGCTTCACTGCCCGCCGCCGCCGTCGTCCGTCGACCGATGCCTGGGGCGTTATGTTTGTCGGGTGTCCGTTATGACACGCTTCACTGCTCGCGACCGCCGTCCATCGACCGATGCCTGGGGCGTCTTCGCCGTCGTGTGATCATAATTATAGGGTTCAGTGATTGTAAGAATTTGTTGCACTCTACCGGCGTCGACAAATGGGGGGCTATGGGACCCTGTGAAAGAATAAAAATTTATTTTTCAATGTCTGTAATTATTTTTGACGTACAAGTAAGTCATATAGACAGACAGACAGACAGACAGACAGACAGACAGACAGACAGACAGACAGACAGACAGACAGGCAGACAGACAGGAATGTGCACGCAAAGGCCTTTACATCAAAAGGGGACTATAATTATAGGGTAGTTCCTAGAACAATGCCCCACTCCAGCTAAGTGTTTCGTCCGCCGCAGTCTTTTGAAAATTCCAGTCCTTTGTGTTGTGTTAGGTCCGGGGTTTTGGAACATCTTTCCATTGTGTTCTGATAGTTGATGACGTCATTATTCCTTTGTGTTTTGATAACTAATTGCCGTTTTGATTGCCGTTTTTATGGGTTTTTAACGATGTTTTAGAAAAGACTGTTAGCCACTACTCTGGATCCTTGAGAGTTGGCGGAAAACACAGGAAATATCAGAAAAAATTAAAATTGAGGAAAATAATAGAAAGTAAATGTATAAATAAAGATAAAGAAAAAAATTAAAAAACGATAAAAAAAACGATGGGAAAAATAAAAAACAAAAAAAACGACGTTTTGGGGAGAGAATAAAAAACGGGAAAAAAGTTTTTTACAACTATGCTTCCAACACAGCAACACGTTTCTGGAATGCCCAGCCTTTTGAATAATTCAACTATTTTTCAGCTCCGCCACCGTTAGGCCTACTGCTAATCATGCACGGCAAGACTAATTGGCCTGCAGTGCCGGGCACGAACACGAAAAGGTCTGATGTCAATATGTAACCGTCTTGTGCAAGGACTTGTTTTTGTTAAAGCGCGGTGTAAATGACTAGTTGTATTGTATTATTGTATTGTATTGTGTATACGTTGCAGGGTTTGATCTACCTGCACACTTCTGACATCGGTTCCCATGGCAACCTGAGCAGCCTGACGTGCGTCATCGACAGTCGATGGACCTGCCAGATTACGGATTACGGACTCGGACGGTTTAGGAGAAAAGGCAAGAAAGACCTGAATATTCTTGGACACATGGAGAAGTCTTACTTGGGAAGATTGATTGGAAAGAAAGACAAAAAGCAGGAGGATCCAAAACCGCTGGAAGCGAAGACAGACGAAAATCAGCAGCCAGCGATTCCCAAGGATGAAAAAGATACAAAACCAGTGGAAGCGAAGAAAGAGATAAAAGAGTTAAGCTTAGAATCCAACGAACGGGATGACAGGCTCATGACATGTATGACTTCTAATACTATCTCTTTCTTCAAGGCCGTAGCTAGTAGGTGTTTTGGGTGTTTGAACACCCCCCCTCAATGAGAAATGTAAAAATACTAGAATGCATTTAGGCTACTTGCACACATAATGTTAGAAGTAAACGGTGTGCAATGTATTTGTTGCCCAGAACCCGCAGAAGAGCGCAATTTTAGAAGAAAAAACCCTGAAATTATAATTTTATCGCTCTTATAATGCGAGGTGAACAATTTTCAGGCAAAAAAAATCCTACGAAAAGTCATGTGATGACTAAAAAAAGACGTAGGCCTAAGAAGATAGACAAATTGGCCGAAAAGATTTGGCAGGCACACTCCGAAATCAAATTCTGGCTACGGCCTTGTCTTTTTTGTTACCGTAGTTGACATTTCTCAGAGCGGGATGGCTATGTTCGGCTATTATACTTTAAAATTATTGAATCAATAACGTCAACTACGGTAGACCTACATTTGATGATGATGATGATGATGATGATGATGATGATGATGATGATGATGATGATGATGATGATGATGATGATGATGAAACTACGTTTAAAAGGGACAATTTCGGGAATTTTAAAATCCGACCAAATTCCCGCTGTCTTTCTACCTCAGTTTAGCCGTTTAAGTGTTAGTTCGTTCACATAGCTGCACATGTTATTATGTCGGATCAGACCAACATGAGATCAAAATGAGAATTGATTACATTAACGTACTTCTGAATAGCGTATCGATCAAATGCATACATCCTTAAGAGGAATCTCAAACCCATTAACTACTCTTGGACTTGGATCTCTAGTGGAATTATCTGGACATAACCTACATGTACCTCTGACTCGACGCATCGCTCATGAATAAGCTGGTGCCCTGTGTCTAGCTTTCGAGTAGCGGTTCTAAAAATCTCGGGTTTGCAATAACGATAACAAAACGATGATGTTGGGTAAATATTAACTAAGTCGACTGATGTAATAAGAAAATATCTAAACGATTTGGGGTTTCAAGGATGTAAGTGATGCGGAATAATTGTGAGAAAAAAGAAGTAGAGGAAACCAAACTGATATCCATAAGGTAGCGCACTTACATGTAGATGGCCTCATGTCAACGTGGCGAGAGTTTCATAAGTGCTCCGTGAGTCTTTCTAAAATCTCTACTTTTAATACGCAGCAGAGTGTATTATTGACAGGGAATTACGATTGCGATAACGAACAGCAACTATGAGTTGATTTTTGTTGTTGTTGTCTTAGATCCGTTTTGGACGGCACCTGAGCTGCTGCGTATGTCCGACAGAAAACGACCGCTTTACGGAACGAAGAAAGGAGATGTCTACTCATTCGGCATCATCATCCAAGAATCACTCATCGACCAGCTTCCGTTCGGTGTCGATCTAGAAACAATGAGCCCAGAAGGTTTTTCATATAAACTCAATCTATTCATTCTATTGCTCCTAAGCTCCCGCTAAAGGACAATAAGAACTTTATTTCCAGAGTCCTCTACAAGAGCGTTAACAATCATTAAATCATCAAATCTTATTAACAGCGATCTATTTAAATAAGACGCTTTAATGTTCCTTTTGTTTTTCTTAACATCACTATGTACCAGGCTGCACTTTTTCATGAATTAAACGAATATGCAATTAGGCTATATATACATAGTACATAAAACAATGTGCTTGTCATCCTGAATAAGTAGACAACTGTAGTTGAAGGAAATAATATACACTACGACATCGATCACGCTCATATCACTTTATCGTGGTATTCTATTTTCAATATTCAATAGGGAGCAACTATAGGCAATCCAGAAGAGACGAATTCGGCATAATTGTGTAGGGGCTTATTTGATATGAAAGACTTAATAAAAGAGATGGCGCATTTAGTATCACATCAAACTGTGTGGCGACGATATTTAGGGTAGAAGTGGCAAAACGCCTCTTCGGGGCAAACGTTCCCTCACTCCCTGTCCATTCTCGGTTTGAGAATGTGAACCGCTTGGTAACTTTATGATTGTAGAAATTTACTGTTCCAATAACATGTTATCTGGTGTTTTCTCTAACTACTTCAGCAGAGTAGCTTATGAATATGCATGCTCATTTATAATTAGAATGGTTGTCTATGAGGTTGTGTGTATCTTATGCACGTGGTAGGCTATTTATCGTCGATATTTAGCGTACTGCAGCGGCTCAACATCGGCCTACTCTACTCCCAATTTAAGAAACGGGGGGGTTTATCTAACCAAAAGCTGAATGCGGTTGGGCACACTTCACTTTGCCGCGTTTTTTTCAGTTTCCATATTATTCTGTTAACCAGTGACCAGTAGGCTAATTATGAATAGACTACGCAGCCATCCTTAATTGTGTTTAGTTAAAGGGTTGACCGTAATTAAGCAGGGATAGTGCCCCTTTTGCGATCTCCAGTTCCCTTGAAGGTGCATTGAAATGTTATGAGCATGTTGTACGCTTGTTTCTTGTGAATTATAGTTTTGTCACTTTGTCATAGTCTTCCATTTATCACTTTGGTATCGGATTTTCTTTGCGTAGAGATCATCGCGAAGGTGAAGGAAAAGAAGCTGCACTTCCGTCCCACTCTGCCGCCAGCCTGCTGCCACCAGGACTGGGTAGACTTGATGCATTCAGCCCTGAACGAAGATCCCTGGAAGCGCCCGACTATCAAAACTATCGTTAGACGCATATCTAAGCTACAAGGCTCGGGGTAAGAAATTTACACTTATAATATTATTCTTACATCCCACAGTGCAACTTTGAATTTTTCTGATGGTTAATGGTTATGCCAAACGAAATCTTACACAATTACACCCATTTCCGGATGATTCGAGGGGTTGCCTGACAGTGTAGAATCTAGTGAGTTGGACTGCCAATCTATGGGGTTTGAATCCGTGCCTTCACAGTACCATAGTTGTTTACTATAAGCTGTTTCCGACATCAGGTTTTGTATAGAGCTTTAAAACGACGAAACATTCAATAATATTATTTTTATTCAGTGATTTATCTTCAGTGCCGGTTTTATGGACGCCACATAATCATGCTAATGACTTCCCCCTGTGATTATTTAGATGCTAATAGGCCTACACATATAAGTGGAGCGGGGTGGTGTAGTGGGCATGTTCGTTGCCTTGCTGCCGGAGGGTTGCAGGTTCAAATTCACCTCAAGCCGCCGCGTAGGGACCTTGTGCAAGTCCTTCGAAATTGTTCAGCGACCATTACCGTGACCATTGTGTCTTGCCAACTCCTGCAAAATAATATCTACGGCTGCCCATGTATGTACACTGCCATTTAGTTAGCACATGAAATGAACCCAACGAAGGTATACATAGTTAAGAAGACGCTAGGCAGTAGTTAACGTAGCATGTTCGTGCGCCTTTTTTATCGTAGTTCGGAAGACATGCTGTCAAAGTTGATGAAGATTCTGGAAATGCACGCTTTGCACCTTGAGGATCTGGTGAAGAAAAGAACGAGCCAGATTGACGCAGAGCGAGTGCGAGCGTCTCAGCTACTCTACAGTCTTCTGCCGGAGTGAGTGTCATAACAGCCACTTTCTGACTGGTAAACGTAAAACTGCAGGGCTTAAGGTGTGCCAGGACGGTCGTGGACGGCGTCCATGCACTTATTTTCAAATATGAATGTCGTCCTGCCACTTATTTTGCAAGCCACACTGGAAAGTTAAGGAGCGTCCTGGCACTTCTTTTGGAAAGGTAAGGGGCGTCCAGGCACTTATTGTTTTTACACTTTTAGCACTGCGTAAAAGTGTCGTCGCTTTATAAAGCTAAATGTCAAGCCATGCGCTTTTGAATGAAATTTTCAATATTTATTTTTCTTTTATTGAAAGTTTTATGTTGACATAATTATACTGCAAATTATTACACGACTCTGGCTAAGAAAAACTTGGGCTTTGGTTGGGGCGGAGACTTAGTCCAGATCGAGCGGTGCTGAAAATTTTTCTCGGCCAAAAACAACTTTTTCTAGGCAATGGGTTCAAATCTAAAAAAGCATACTATTTTTCCCGAAAAAGTTGATGACTTTTTCAGTCGTTCGATTGAAGTTTCGTTCGTGAAAAGAGCCATTTCAGAAATAATTTTCGACTCTTGGCCTTCTTAGTGGGTGGGGCTAGGGGGAGGTAAGGTTTCAGCTCCTGTCTTTCGTACAGAACCTTGGTTAAGTCTTTATTACACAACTCAATTTCACATGGGACATGACCTCAGTTTATTGTGCCTCAATTTTCAAACTGCCGTCACAAGATCTCTACTTAGAAATTTATAGCGTTCCACGCGAGAAGGTCAGTACATTACCGATAGCAATAATAATTATGTTTTGTTTTTAAGGGTCGTGGCCAACGCTTTGAAGCAGGGCTTGACTTGTCCACCGGAAAGCTATCCTGGTGTTACCATCTACTTCTCCGACATCGTAGGCTTCACGAAACTGGCGGCAGCAAGTACTCCGCTACAGGTAGGTGTAATCTATACAATCAAGAACGGTAAACATAAGTAGGAACAGAGGTGCCCGCAGATAACTTTGCAGGAGGATACAAAACTCAATGGTCATGGCTAAATAATTTAGCAAAAAAGCTTCAGAAAGGCAACTCAGGAAATTACACACGTGCCTCTATCACTAAGGATTCTAGCTTAGTATGCCTACCTGGCAAGCTTGCAAGAGGTAACTGGCGATTCCTGCGACGTATACGGTATTCTTGGTGTTGTCACAGAGGTATTTGAATGCAAAATCTGAGAAATTAAAAAAGCGATATCCAAAAAAAATCACAATACAAGAGTCAGAATGGGTTGCTTAAGTATGCCATCACAGTTGTCGAAGTAACATTGTATACGCCAAAGACATGATAATAAATTCCTGTAGGCCTATTCTTATTTCTCAGTTTCACTTTGCATCGATAGTGTCAATTGCGCTTTAGTGGAAAGAAATTTGCAATAAACCAAGAGTAGTAGACCCGGCTAGTTAAAAAATAGGTATTAATTCTCCAGAGGGGGGGGGGCTAAGTGCCTCTTCTGGACCCTACGGCACCCCGACAAAACGGTGCAGGACAAAACGGCGCCGACATAACGGCGTCGACAAAACGGCGCACCCACAAAACGGCGCACCGACAAAACGGCGCCGACAAAACGGCGCATTTTCAAAGCAAATTATTTTATTAGTACTTTGTTTAATTGGTACAAACACTCAGATAATCAAGTAATATAGTTAACAGACGTTTTTATAGCAGTAATAGTCACAATATACTAATCTAGGAAATAGAAAAAACTGATCATCTTCATCAAGTCCTGAAGTTAAAATATGAACGTTATACTAGTAATCAACTGATCATTTGCATCAAGTCTTATAGTTCAAATACGAACGTTGTTGGCGATACCACGCAAATAATTGGCCAGCGGCACTGCTCCATATGTTGGAGTTAAAGCCTGCAGACGCTGATTTAAACGAACGTATACTGACTTGGATGAACCTCGTTCCCGGAATCCGGAACGATATCTCTCCATCTTCAATTCATAGTGAGCCTGCGTGTTACTGGCATTCAAATTGATGTAGTCTATGTTCGAATTGATCTTGTAACAATGGGCGGCAATCTTTGAAAGCCTATATAAGCAAACAATTACTAAACGGGTATCGTAGTCTTTGTACAGCGCCGTTATGTCGGCGCCGTTTTGTCGGGGTGCTTTGTACAGCGCCGTTATGTCGGCGCCGTTTTGTCGGCGCCGTTATGTCGGCGCCGTTTTGTCCTGCGCCGTTTTGTCGGCGTACCGGACCCTACGTACTGGTGCCCATTGGTAGGGCCAACCAGAACGCAGTTGCTGCAGATACTTTGCATTTGAGATTTTGTGTTCTGGTACTTAAACATTCATGACTCGCCTCTCCCAGCAAAGCCTTCAGAAGCGTTACCAATGCTATCGACCCCAAGTTCTGGAACCACGGCCATTAATTAAAACTAGCTATGGCTGAATCTTCAACGTTGTGTGTGTGTGAGCGTCTCTTAAAGATCGTACTATCGTAGGCATAAGATTGCGCTGCCCCATTCTTGCGCCACCTTCACCATAATTATTATTACTATTATTATTATTATTATTATTATTATTATTATTATTATTATTATTATTATTATTATTATTATTAATATTATTATTATTTTTATTATTTTTTTTATATTATTATTCTTTTAAGATCTTCAAGACAACATATTAATAACAGAAAATACAATAAACTAGAAAAGCTATAGCTATAGTTACATGTCCTCTGGCTTCGGCTCAGCTAAAGTGCCTCGAAAGGCCACCGAGTTGAAGCGCTGGACAGTAATAGAGAGGCGTTGCAGTAAAAAACAGGTCTCTCTCATATCACCGGAAGACATTGATAGAATGCGACCTAAATCAGACAGAAAGTCGAGGCCAATACTGCAAATGGGCTATTATTATTATTATTATTATTATTATTATTATTATTATTATTATTATTATTATTATTATTATTATTATTATTATTATTATTATTATTCTAAAACTACCATGCTCATTGAATGTAGACCTAAATCAGGTCTGCAGAAGTTGCTTTAAATTCCGTTCTATGTTCTATCTGAAAATAAATGAGGCCTTAATTATATCTGCTCTGATCTTCTGTGTCCACTGCTCGTCAAATAGAAACTATGCAGCACGTTGTCCTAATGCTGTTATACTGTTATAGGCCTAGGCCTGTATACAATACAAAGCCCTGCATAATTCGTTTGGTTAACATTGACAGCGTTTTGTTCTGACGTCTGTAATTAGATTGTGGAGCTGCTTGGTGAACTCTACACGAAATTCGACGAAATCATTGACAGTCACGATGCTTACAAGGTATTATTGATTTGTCGGAGCCACCGGTCCACAACGAACATATTTATAACTGCCTACCCTCAACACTGCCATCCCGGGCGTTGCAGCACCTTCAGCACCCACCTTTAACCGGGCATTGTTGAGCATCAATGATCACATGCACATATTTATTGCATAGGCCTACTAAAGAATAACAATGCCGCATCAGTCGTGAGACACTAAGAACAATGCAAGAACAATGCAAGAATAATGCAAAAACATTGCAAGAACAATGCAAGAACAATGCAACAGAAGCCAGGAAAAGCTGTTTTTTCTATACTACCCTAACCCTTCTTCTTTGAATATTTTACATATAATTATGGAGTAAATAATTATTATCGTCGTTAATTGTCGTCGCTTAAAATTGCTTTAAACCAAACTGACGAGGCATGCTGCAGAAATCTATTTAAATCTATGCGGTCATCCTGCAAATATTATTTACTTCTTTCACCTATAGAGTCATTTCAGAATAACTATTATAACAAGACATTATGTTCATTGGCGATTTGTTTGTGCTGTTCATTTTGTTAGGTTGAGACTATTGGGGATGCGTACATGATTTCGAGCGGTCTACCCATCCAGAATGGTGACAAGCACGCCGTTGAAATCACAACAGTTGCTCTGAAGGCTCTGAGCATAAGCTGTGTCTTTAAAATTGCGCACCTTCCTGAAAAACCTCTGGAAATCCGAATTGGACTACATTCAGGTGATAGGTCTTACACATTGTCTCTTGGGTTGGGAACGTATAATTATAGTGACAAAGAATTGTCACGAATCTGTGTCATAGTTAAAACCATTTTCCTTACTTGTAGTCGTCATCGTAAGCTACTAATTTCTGGAGCGCCAGTAGCGAGTTAGGCTAATCACCGGATTTCAAGCTCATGCAAGATCCCCTATGACCCTATCTGTCAACCGAGGAGTTGAGGGTTCGAGTGACATTCTGGTGAAACAATTTGTTTCAAGACATCTGCTACATCTTCTCCACTAGCGAACTCGGTCATAACGAGAGATGCTTTTGGTGGGAAGAGGAAACGGCGAAAGAGAGGGTCGGCCAACCGCGAACTATTGTTATGGTCATTATCATCATCATCGTCATCGTCGTCGTCGTCATCATCATCATCGTCATCATCATCGTCATTTCCAAAACTAAATTCCCGGATATACTTAACAAATTTCATGTCAAAATAATAATAATAATAATAATAATAATAATAATAATGATAATAATAATAATAATGATAATAAGGATACTAATAATAATAGTAATAATAATACTAATAATAATAGTAATAATAATAGCAATAATAACCACAGTAATAATGATATTTATCATCCGGGCATTGTCGTCGTCGTCTTGTGTGTAGGTCCGGTTGTGAGTGGCGTCGTTGGAGTGAAGATGCCTCGCTATTGTCTCTTTGGAGAGACCGTCGCCATCGCCTCAAAGATGGAGTCCGGCGGCGCCGGTCAGTCACAGCCTTTTCGTGAAGTTCTCATCAGGCGCTGTATAAAAATTAATGGCCATGTTATATACCTTGCATATAGAACTTGCGCATAGGACCTCATCGGCAGCTTTGCAGGAGGTTGCTGGTTCGCATTTCAGTGGTGCTTAGGTCTATATTAGAATTCTTCTTCTTCTTTCTTCTTTACGTTCTCTGCCAATTGGCAGGTCCAAACGTCCAATGTTTCCACTTTTCCCGCTGTTGTGCCATGTCCTTCAGTTCTCTGTATCCAGCTTCCATCATCCCGTCCAGCAGTTTTTGTCTAGGCCTTCCTCTGCACCTCTTTCCCTCCAATCTTCCTTCAATTATTTCTTTCTGCAGTGAGTCACCTCTTAGTAAATGTCCACCCAATTCTTTTGTCTTATCTTTATTGTGTCCAGCAGAGATCTTTTCTCTTCTACCATCATTAGTACTTCTTCATTTGAAACGTGCTTTGTCCAACTGATTTTCTCCATCTTTCTCCATACCCACATTTCAAAAGCTTCCAGCCTCTGCACATCTTCTTTTCTCATTGTCCATGTCTCTGCGCCATATAACGTCACACTCCATATCAATGTTTTGACCATTCTTTTCTTCAGATTTCTATTTAGCCCTCCTCTTAGCAGTTCTTTCCTTTTTAAGAATGCCTCTTTGCCCATTGCTATTCTCCTTCTTATCTCTCTATGACATTTGGCATCGCTTGATATTATATGTAAGCTTCCCAAATAGCAGAATTCCTTCACCTGCTCTATTTCTTCTCCATTTATTTTTATACAAATAGTTGTTTCCTTTTCCTTACTGATCTTCATAACTTTTGTCTTTTTGATGTTTATTTTCATGTTGAATTCTTCCGAGGTCGCATTTAGTCGATCCATCATTCGTTGCAGATCCTTTTCACTTCCTGCCAGCATTGCTTGATCGTCAGCAAACCTTAAAGCTTTTACCCATTTCCCTCCTACTTTTATTCCTTCTTCTGTACCATCAACTGCCTCTCTTATTAGCTCTTCTATGTAGATATTAAACAGTAATGGTGACAACGGACACCCCTGCCTCACTCCTCTACCAATTTGTCCCGGTTCTGAATATTCCCCCTCTACTCTGACTCTGACCTTTTGTCCCATGTACAGATTCCCAATAAGTCTCCTATCTCTCCAGTTGACCCCATCCTTCTCAATGCACCCATACATTTCCTCCAATCTACTCTATCAAACGCCTTCTCATAATCTACAAAGCATATGCATACTTCCATTCCATGTTCGAGACTTCTTTCTGTTAACATTCTTAGGGCACCACTGGCATCCCTAGTACCTCTGCCTTTCCTAAAACCAAACTGGTCTTCTCCAAGGCATCCGTCTGCTTCTGCTTTAGCTTGCAACCTCTTTGTGATCACCTTTAACATAACCTTTGAAGCATGTGTTAGTAAGCTGATGGTACGATGCTCCTCACATTTTGTTGCATTTGGCTTTTTCTTTATTGGGATCATGATGGTTTCTAAAAAATCCTCCGGCCAAATTCCTGATGTGTATATGTCTTGGCATAGTGTAACAAGTTCGTTCATTGCCTTTTCTCCTAGACATTTGAGTATTTCAGCCGGTATATTATCACTTCCTTCTGTTTTACTATCTTTCATTTCCTTGATGGCTGCTAGCACTTCTTCCCTCAATATCTCCGGTCCTATGCTCTCATTGTCCTCTGCTATTGTTTCATCCATGATCTGCGTGGGTCTCTTTTTGCTCTGATATAGCTCTTCCACATATTCTTTCCATCTTGCTCTTACCTCTTCAGGATCCTGCAGCAGCATTCCATTTTTATCCTGCACTGGGATTCCTCCTCCTGTTGTCTTCTTCTTTGTGATTCTTTTCACTGTTTCGTACACTTTGTCATATCTCCCCGCTTTCTGTAGTTCCTCTAAATCTCTACATTGATCTTCCCACCATTGTTCTCTCGCTTTTTCTGTTGTTCTTCTGAGTTTATTGTTTAATCTTTTGTATTCCTGCTTTGCCTTGTCTGTACTCTGATGTTTCCACTGCCGTGGTGCTTAGGTATATATTATACAATCAATTCGAATTCAAACTTCTCGGTTTAAGACTAATTGTTGAAGGATTCTCGCGGGATACATCCTTTGATGCAAGTCAAGTTGGGATGTTCAAAGAAGACGTTTCTGTGGGTCCTAAGAAGGACTAGGGTAGAAACCGCCCCCTAATTTCCGGCACTTCTCGCCCTCGGACACCTATGGTCGAAACTGGATCAGTTGCCACCAGTGGCATAGCAAGGTTTTCGGAGGCCCTTGTGCAGGGCTTTCGTGGTGGACCCCTTCAATGCTTGAACCCCCAATATTTCAAACGATAAATCTGTGCAAAAGCGCCTGGCTTTTGCGATAGACTGTTTGCATAGGCCTAGCACCTACTAAAAATTAAATTTTAAAATTAACTTATTTCAATTTTCATTATGTTCTCCCGTTTGGCTCTATAAAATAGTTTCTATTTCTTCGGGCTGCAGATTACTGAACAAAATGTATAGGTAAACATCGTTTCGTCTCTTGTACTATGAATTATAACCATCCATATTGAAATTGACTCTGACCCCGGGGGCCCTTGACAGCTGGGGGCCCTTGTGCACTGCACAAGCTGCACAACCTATTGCTACGCCACTGGTTGCCACCATTATCCCCCCTCTGGTTTGACCTTCCCCCTTCAATTTTTCTTGGTCTCTGCCAACATACTTCTCCCTCCTCATCTGCTTAAAACCTTCTTCCATTCTCTCGCGGTTCTCCAACTGGTATCGTCACTGAATGGCCCCTGCTGTGAGCGACGACCATGAAAGTTAGGCTACCTGGTACCAAAGCAATGGAATAAAATTGATGTGGCTCTTCTTCACGTTACAACTTTTGAGTCACCTTATAGTTCAGCTTAGTTTTCCATTGCACCTTGCACAGAAATTAGACTTCGGCTGCCTTCTATAAATCGATCGATGAGTCAATCAATGAACCAATCAATCGAGCAATCAACTAATCAATAACCAATGGCTTAGTGCCCGTAGGAGGTGTCCGATGTCCTGTTGACAACGTCCCTCCAGGCCTCCAGCTCGGTCTATCCACAGTCGGTCTCTGTAGGTTCTTTCCCACTCACCAAAATCGTCTGTCCTTTCTCGTTGTAGTCTTCCTCTTATTTTCGTGTCACCCCATCGATCATTGCCAACACCAGCGCCTTGATTGGTCTGTCGCCTCCCATTCGCCAGATAATAATTATGTCAGAATAATCAAAATTAAACAGACTACTATTTGAGGCAGTGTGAGAATTGTGGAAAAATAACTTGGTATGCCATGGGTGGGCTGGACTATGATCCACTTGGAATTGGGGTGTGAAAAATAGACTTAATTATTATTATTATTGACTTTTTATATAGCGCACCTTCAAGGTAATCAACTCAGAAGCGCTCCCAGTTCAACAGCGGCTATTATAAGGCAGTTTTTAAGTTAGAAAGAAGCATAGTGGTGCGACCTCTATAGGCACAAAGCGAAGTGCAACAGAAAGCCCATTCCAAGTTCTATGGAGCTCTAAGAAAGACTGGGGCTTGAAACCCCAACCCCGGAAATTGTCACCCTGATTTCAGACATGTGGTTATCATAATATAATTCGCTCAATTGTATATTGATTCTTGCGTTTTCACAATAAATTTCAAGCAACTAAGGCAAGAATGAAATTCTATTTTTGTCTATGTACAGCTAACCACATCAACGTAAGTCAGACGACGGCGACAATTCTGGAAAAAACCGGGGAATTCATGCTGCACTCCAGAGGAAAACTTGAAATAAAGGTTAGTCGTGGATGATCAAAACCAAAAGCAACAAAATTTTAACTCTATAGTAGCCTAATAAAAAAAGTAAAGTCCCATCCCGTTCCATGAGGAACACAGGGAGGCGCTCATCTCCTTTTCCATAGCCCTGAGCCAGCAATGGACGAATCCCAAGGACCTGGACACTGGGCCAGTGTATCGCAGGACTTGCTGTTTACTTCCCAGCTTACGCCGGTACCAAATTATACTGCTTGGTGACAGAGGCACATGTGCGTAAACAACTTGCCCAAGGTCGTTACCCGGAGTCGAACCCGCACCCTCCGCTCCGTGAGCGGACGCGTTACCGGTCCGCCACCAGGTCGCAGTAGCCTAATAACCTAACAAAATTGTTTCTGAACTTGACTCTGATAAATTCTAAAGATAATGACAATGATGACGACGACAACGAAGAAGAGAAGTTCAATTGAAGGTGAGGCATGACAAAATAATGGCAAACAGGAGCAACAACATTTTTTTATCAACAGCATAAATCTTTCTTCATCAACGAATATTTACAACTCAGGTGAATAACTGCAACAATGACCACAACAACAGTAACAACAACAACGACAACAATAAAAATTTAAATAGTGAAAAAACCACGATGATGATGATTATGATGATGATGATGACGATGACGACGACGACGATGACGATGATGATAAGCCATCTCTCAATGGCGCTGCTACGTTGAATTTATTTGTCCTTTAACTTCCAATTCCTTGGAGATGATCTGTTAAAGTACGATAAGCCACACAGCAATGCTTCTGCTTGGGTAATTTTGAACAGACTACACCCATTATAACGGTTCGAAAGTTATAGCCACTACATCTCGAGGACACTGGAACCCATAACGTGATAGCCTAGCCCTATAATAATTATAATCAAAGTTCCCTATCCCCCATTCCACGAGGAACATAGGGAGGCGCTCATCTCCTTTTCCATGGCCCTGAGCCAGCAATGGACGAATCCCAAGGTCCTGGACAAGAGGCCAGCGTATCGCAGGACTTGCTGTTTACTCCCCAGCTTACGCCGGTACCAAATTATACTGCTTGGTGACAGAGGCACGTTTGCGTAAACAACTTGCCCAAGGTCGTTACCCGGAGTCGAACCCGCAACCTCCCGCTCCGTGGGCCGACGCGTTACCGGTCCGCCACCAGGTCGCACATAGACTATAATCAAAAGAATAATTAAAGTTGATGAGGAAAATTTTTTCTAATTTGCTATCTGTAACTCTGATGTATTATGTTGCAGGGAAAGGCGATGAACATGTATTTTGTGCTTGGAAGGAAAGGGCTGGACATTCCATTGCCTGTCTTTAACACGGATCCAGACGCGCCCATCGGAGGTCATTAAAGAACAGAAGTTCCTCCATATTATTAACATTTTGCCAGACTATACGAACAGACGTCCTGCGTAGTTTGGGGGATAGTTACATTTTAGTGTAATTACATGTAACGTAGTAAAGTCGTTGTGCTATGATTACGAGGTATTTTACAACAGTTATCCCATTATACAATTCCTTGCATGTAAAGAACAACAAATTTTATTTGATTTGATTTGATTTGAACGTGAGCAGTATACAACGGTGATTATTTATAATAATAAATTATACAGGGCATGAAGGGTGGACAAAAAGTCATTGACTCCATTAAACGTCGCCGATTAAGTGAATGTGTCCTAAGATAACGTGTCTCTTATAGGCCTATAGGCCTATCTACGATTCTACGTTACCGCCTCAGATTTTTACTCATATAGGGTAAATAATGATAAAAACAATAATAATATAATATTAATTATTAATAATGATACTAAGTATAATAATATTAGGTCAAACCATAATAACATTAACAGTATTAATAATAATATACAATGATAATAATGGTATTGGTGTTGATTATTGAAGATAATAAAAGGAGGATTATGATAATAATATTAATGATAATAATATGAATAATAATATAAATAATAATAATAATGTAAATAATAATAGGCCTAATAATAACAATTATGACAATAATAATGATGATGATGATGATGATGATGATGATGATGATGATGATGAACAATAATACTTCGTTGAATTTATGTGTCCTTTAATTAAATATAGGCCTAATGGGCGTTTAGTACTTCCACAGATGGTGTCATTCTGGAAACGCATGAACAGTGTTGCCTGAATAATATAATTGGATAGAATTTTTTATTAACAGACAAATATACAGTGTTTATTCTACGAGGAGGAGAGTTCCCCAGGAATGGCATTCCCCATAATTGTATTTTATAACTTTTTACATCTATAGGCCTGTATCGCTTAGGCCTAGCTAGACGGGAATATAATTTTTTTATCAACAGACAAATATGCAGTGTTTAAAATCTACGGGGAAAGTTCCCCACGAATGACATTCCCATAAAAAAATCATAACTTTTTAAATATGTATATCGCTTACGTAGAAGTGAATAATCTACTGCCGCCAAGGCCGTGGCTAAGGAGTGTTTGGGGTGTTTGAACACCCCCCCCCCAAATGGGAAATGTAAAAAATAATATAATGCATTTACTAGCACTTGATGTAAACACCATGAAATAAAACCCTGAAAACACCCCCGAAATAAAAAAATGTACAAAATAATATAATGCATTCACTAGCACATAATGAGAAAAAACATGAAATTAGGCGGAAAATGGTAAGAAAGCCGTTTCCGATGGCTAAAAAGGGTCGTCATAAAAATTCTCCGCCAACAAAACACCCCCCGAAATCAAATCTTGGCTACAGCTTTGACTGCCGCACAATCAATCCGGCTTCAGAAGATTCCTCTCAACTGAAACGCTCCTGCTCCGACTCCTCAGACATCTATCGAGCGATTGACAGAGCCCACCCAGCTGGCCCTCTTCGATGTCAGCGCTGCATTTGACAATGTAGACCACGAGATCTTTTTAGATCGGCGGACTGCTTCGTTTGGTTTGTCTGGTGAATTTTACAATGGATAGCTTTATTATAGCTGCAGTGATTTCTCAATCGAATTTCAAACGTATCACGTTTTAGACTCATCTATCTAGGCCTATTATTGTCAGTGCCAACAGGCCTAATTAAGACAAAGTCTTGGCATTAGGCTATACAGTGTAGTTTCCATTCTTGCCTTTTGTTCAGCAAAAATGTCAGTCCTCTATCAATTATGGTTCATGGTCTGCAAGTTGTACAGCAAAACCTACACAATAATCGATTTTTCGCAGGCCTATTAGGCCTATTTAAAATTATTTTTAGCAATATTCCATGCAAGTGGGAAAATGGGGGTCAAATACATGATTCCCTCTCACCCTAATCCACCCCTGCTCAATTTCGTAACTTTATTAAATTGGGGTTAGAGCTAAGAGACGTTGAGAGTAGTTCGGGGGTACTATAAAAGTAACCGGGGTCAGACTGACTCACGATCCTGCGTGGTTGAGTGGGTTGTAGCCCGCTCGCCGCGCCGGCGACACGGGTTCGATTCCCGGACAGAGATTAATTTCTCGGATCTTTACTGCGGGTGACTCGGTCGCAATATAAACGTGGAGTGTGAGGTTGTACTCTGCCTCCGACACTAATCATCATAGATATGAAACAGTGTCGTTAAGCCCGAATACAACAACAACAACTGACTCACGATGAGTTGGAGTCATCATCATCAATGTCCATGGGTTCAACGCCCGTAGGTGCTTGATGCTCTTTCGATCGTCTCCTTCCGTTTGTCTCTTTCTCTTGCTGTGTGGCTCAACTGCTGCAGTGATCTGTCTCCACACCATTCCGTGATGTCATCCTTCCATTCTCTGAAGGGACGTCCCCTTTTGTTCGTCCCTTCCATAATACCAAACACCAATGTCTTGAGTTTCCTGGAGTCGTCCATTCTGCATATATGTCCAAATAATTGTAATTTCCTGCGAATTACTTTTTGTAGCAAAGTGTCTCTTAGCCCAATTCGACTGTATAGTTCCTCATTCGTCATCTTTCTTCTCCATCCGACTCTTAATACTTTTCTATAACAAATTCTTTCAAAAGTCAGTATTCTACGTCTTTCAATTTCCTTGGTTATTACCCACGTTTCACATGCGTATAATGCTCCGCTGAACACACAGGTATCCAGGACTGACAGCTTAGTCTTGAGTGTTATTTCTTTACTTTTCCAAATCTTGTCCAAAGCAGCAAGTGCTGCTTTGGCCTTGGCAAATCTCAGAGTTACTTCTCTTTTACAGTTTAGATCGTATGTACATGTAAACGTGCTTCCTAGGTACACAAACTCTTTGACGTTTTCTAGCGTTTCTCCATCCAGGATTATCTTCCGTTCAATGGTTTCACTCCCGAATACCATTGTTTTTGTCTATGCCGTGTTCACAATCAGCCCATATGGTTTGCTATCTGTCGCCAGTGTTTCTACCGTTCTTTCCAGCTCGTCAACATTCTCCTCGATGATATCTATGTCGTCTGCAAACCCTAAATTGTTGATTGACAGGCCTTGCACAGATATTCCTCTGAGTTGGAGTGTGAAAAGGTAAAAAGAAAACTATGGTCCTAAGAAATACCGGGGTTGTTCCTCCTCAACCTCTCATGTCGTTGGCAGTGTGTACCTTGCACACACTGCTACATGATAGCTCCACTGGTCGGGAGCGCCTTTGTGAAGTTTCATATGAAGGAGCGCTACATAAGTTTCCGAAGGAATGATCATATATATATATATATTATATATAATTAAATATAATTATATAGGTCTGTAAACAAACATAATTATCACAGTTTCTTTACGTGTCGGAAATTTCGCTCTACAGAATAGGGAAAGATGGTTATTATGACGTCATTGGATAATTGCTGCGGCTTTCTTTTCGTTTAGCAATACTCTCGAACGGTTTGTTTATCGAAATGTCGACTCGAAAAATAAGCATGCGCAGGCAGGCGGGCATAAAGTTCGTTTCGGAAGAAATTTCAGGTTTTGAAGGACTCGTTATAACTTTGATGATTTATATGAGTTTGGATTTACGATTATATTATGTGCATTTTTAAAAGAATATTTAGCGTTCTTGATCAACAGAGTGTAGGCCTACATTTTTATTGCCACGTCTAGCCCATTAAAGAGTATTCGTTTTAATCATATCCGAGTAATTATACATGTAATTGCTGTGCAGGGCTTAATTTTAAAACATGCTTGCTTTCGAACCGCTGCAAAGAAAAGAGAGCGTGCGGGCCGCGGTTCGCTTCCTGAAGGTGGCTATTTCAGAGATTCGTTGTAGGCAAGAATTTGTTTAGCGAGTCCAGATTATATTTGGGAAACTTTTATTTTTTTAATCTAATTTCTATCTAATTAGCAATTTTACATGAATTCAGCTCCGATTTAAACAAGAATGATTTCTTCGATCTTGCTTCTAGTCAAGTGACAATTATTTCCGCATCAATCCGACGTCAGTTTAGTGAGATATCTTGTCATATCCATATTCAAAGCCACCAACGCGATAACCCATGCAATGGCAACTAATTCAAAACGCTAAAACGATAGGAGATAAATTATTCTAGTTGTGGGGAAAAGTTGGTTGCATTCGCCAACTTGCTGTTCGTCAGAATTCCCGTCACGAATAAAAATTTTATAGCGCAACAACCATCTTGTTGATCCCCCAACTTACGCCGTCTCACCCCGTTTTTTAGTAAACGTAAAGTCGTCTTACGGTGAATAACAACAAAGTGACAGTGAATAAAGCGTCCGTGTATAAAGTGACAGTGAATAAAGTAATAGTGAATAAGGTGACGATGAATGCAGAAGCAGTGAAGAAAGCGACAGTGAATAAAGTGATAGTGAACAGTTTTATGGTGTGTCACCAAAATGTTGAATGGTTGTTCTAACGAAATCTTTCTATATGTTGTTTACCAAGGATCCGTGATGCGAATGGTTCGAGGAAGTCGTTCACTTGACTGATGTCAATTATTCATCATGTGAGGAATATGGATCCATCTAAGATCTTCATCCACTCCGTTTGCTTTGCGTTGGTCTTGTGCGCTGTCGTCACGCAGCTTCGCAGTCACGAGGTGAGATCGAAACGACAGGCACCGATCGCATCTCTTGCCATGAAGGTATATTTAAAGAACGAATCGCACGGAGTCCTTTGGGCAGTCATCCTCGCCAAGCAGAGGGCAATAGAAAACCATCTTTCCAAATTCAAAGTAACGTTCACTTACACATTTATAGGCGATTGCAATCGATTGGCAGTTTCAAAGAGTTTCGCACCGAGAGCTGAAAACTTAAAGAGCCAGGAGATTCTAGCCGGATTTATTCTCGACGACTGCGAGAAGATTTGCGAAGATGTCGGAGTGTACGGCGCCGCACTCGGAATAAATGTCGTTGCTTTCGGCTGTAACACCGTCTTCCTCGATCCTGATAACGGATTCATAACGTTGTCACGTTCAATGTCAACGGGGAGGAGCATGGGTAAACTGACGGAAGCGATTATGGACACTTTTGGGTGGACAAAGATTGTTTATCTGATGTCAGAAACCGATGAAGTTAATCACCTGAAACTGCAAAGAGACCCCGGTAAAGACTACGAGTTCAAATACGACGCCCATTTAGCATATACTCCATCTGGCACCCGGTCAAGTCTGACGTGGACCAAGACAGTCGCAGACCACAAGGACGATACCAGGAGTAAGTCTCACACCATTTCTGCTTCTTATAATCACCAAACAGTTTTTCCGATGAAAGACGTCGACGAATTTAACTCAATCATTTATCCAACTATGCAAATAATGGTAATAATTATTAATGATGACCGTTGGCACCAGGACGACATAGGCTACAGAGCACTTCGGATTGTTTCTAAGAGCCTGAGGGATCATTTTTGTCTCTGGTAGGGCTGCCAATATTGCATTGGCACAAAGTCGTGGGAATCAGCACGTCACCTCTCAGAAAGCATTATAACGGACTAACAGTACATAGGACACAAAAATTATTATGATACTGAGTATAAGTGGATTGTAGAGTTTTCATGACTTGAACCCAGTGCTGTCCACATTAAATGTGTAGCCAACGGCGTGAGGGTTAATAGAGCGCAGAACTCAAAATCAACACACAATTTGCCGAGTTTAGTGTCAAAAGAGCAATATTTTGTCAAGTGCATCTCTACCACAAATTCCGGGACAATTTGAGATCAATCCGAGACACGGGACGCAAGGGCCGATTCCGGGTCTGTCCAGGCGAATCCGGGGCGGTTGGCAGCCCTATTAAGTCTTTGGTCAAGAAAATATTAATAATAAACAAGTAATAATTGGATAATTTCAATTTCAACTTGATGCAATATTAAAAGGATCGAGTTACAGCTAAGTCTTTTTTGAAGAAAAATAAAATTTGCCATAGGGCTATACCTTACTTCATAATGAGATTTTGTCCATATTCGATTAGGCTACTATGCGATGTGTTGCTCACATGGGCGCCGCCAGACATGCTTTCAGGAGGGGCTAACACAACGATCTTGGTGAATTTATTTAGCAAGGGCAGGAAATGTAAAGCATGAAGTTAGGAACATAGATATTCTTTATTAGCGCCTTATAAAATGTGAATTTCTCTGTTTCACTTTGCGTATAATAATAATAATAATAATAATAATAATAATAATAATAATAATAATAATAATAATAATAATAATAATAACCACCAGGTCTTCTTCGCACGGATGGTAGACGACCAGACGGCCTTACCATGATTCCATGGCGTGCGGGTCGTCATCTTGTGTGGGATGCGACAGTGGTTGACACACTTGCACCATCATATATCCAGGCCACGGCTTCGACGGCGGGCGCGGCAGCCGAGATTGCTACGGAAAGGAAAAACACTAAATACGTCTCTCTTGTAAACACTCACTTTTTCATTCCTTTAGCCTTTGAGACTTTAGGTCCCATTTGCAGTATTGGCCTCGACTTTTTGTCTGATTTAGGCCGCATCCTAACATTGTCGTCCGGTGATATGAGAGAGACCTGTTTTTTGCTGCAACGCCTCTCTATTACTGTCCAGCGCTTCAACTCGGTGGCCTTTCGAGGCACTTTAGCCGAGTCAGACCCAGAGGAGAGCTAATAACTTTTATCATCATTTAGAACAATAATAATAATAATAATAATAATAATAATAGGGGCAACTTTATCAGACCCACACCCGATATGGATGAAGTGTAATCGTTCCAGAATAAAGACATTGCTTTTATAAGTTATAAGTCCCTGAGGGAACGAAGTACCTCAGGGCAAATTTTTTTTTTAAAATTTAATAATAATTACGACGATTTATATGGCGCAGTAACACAGCCATGCCGTTACAAGGGCGCCTTACAAAGCAGCTAAACCGTATAAGCCCTAGCGTATCATTAGACCTAGTGCATTAGGGTGAAGAAATTTGCTAAAACAAAACAAATTTGGCCTTGTGGTTTTAAAAATAGGTGTAGCGCCAGACCAGAGAAGAGATCCTACACTCAATTCGCTGCTTGAGGGGGAGCCAGTGGAGAACGTCACGCATATAGCTGGAGATGCGGCTGAATTTGGGTATGTGGCCAATAAGGCGGGCTGCAGAGCGCAGGACGCGATCAAAGCAACTGAGACTGGCAATTGGTAGACCAGCATAGAGAGAGAGAGAGAGAGAGAGAGAGAGAGAGAGAGAGAGAGAGAGAGAGAGAGAGAGAGAGAGAGACAGAGACAGAGACAGAGACAGAGACAGAGACAGAGACAGAGACAGAGACAGAGACAGAGACAGAGACAGAGACAGAGACAGAGACAGAGACAGAGACAGAGACAGAGACAGAGACAGAGACAGAGACAGAGACAGAGACAGAGACAGAGACAGAGACAGAGACAGAGACAGAGACAGAGACAGAGACAGAGACAGAGACAGAGACAGAGACAGAGACAGAGACAGAGACAGAGACAGAGACAGACAGACAGACAGACAGACAGACAGACAGAGATAGAGAGAGAGAGAGAGAGAGAGAGAGAGAGAGAGAGAGAGAGAGAGAGAGAGAGAGAGAGAGACAGAGACAGAGACAGAGACAGAGACAGAGACAGAGACAGAGACAGACAGACAGACAGACAGACAGACAGACAGACAGACAGACAGACAGACAGACAAACAGACAGACAGACAGACAGACAGAGATAGAGAGAGAGAGAGAGAGAGAGAGAGAGAGAGAGAGAGAGAGAGAGAGAGAGAGAGAGAGAGAGAGAGAGAGAGAGAGAGGAGAGAGATGAGAGAGAGAGAGAGAGAGGAGAGAGAGAGAGAGGAGAGAGAGAGAGAGAGAGAGAGAGAGAGAGAGAGAAAGAGCAGCATTAGTCAAGTCTGGTGGTAACATAAAAATTAGCCTTTAGCACTTCAACGATGAACCTGCAAAACTATGAGTAGGCTAACTAGGAAGATAGTTGTTGACATAGACCATCCAGGCTTTCTTAATGCCAGCTTTCTTTCTCAAATTGTTGCGTTTTTCACAAAATATCAAAAGACGAGACCAGAAAAGGTCACAGCTTATAATACTGTGAAAATGGTACCCATTCCTATAATTGTAGGCCTATATAGTAGGCCTAGCTACTTTCTCGTCCCTGGCTTATAACGATCGGATATTGTTCTTCACACAATGCGTTTCGGACTTCTCGCAGCGGTATCCGGTCAAAACCGCGCACACAAAACCGCGCACACAAAGCCGCGCACACAAAACCGCGATTCACAAAACCGCGCACTCTCAGAACCGCGCACGGGACCAGAATCTGTACAATGGCGATTACGTGTTTATCGTCAAGTACTACGATCCAAGTGAGCGATTTCTTTATATTTTACTATGGTTCAATGCTCAGGTGATTAGCAAGCGAGAGCACGGATAAGGCCGTGTGCACGAAGCGTAGTCAGGTGCAGAGTGGCTGGAAGACGAATGCTGGGCGCTGGCGCACCTGAGAGATAGATAGATAGATAGATAGATAGATAGATAGATAGATAGATAGATAGATAGATAGATAGATAGATAGATAGATAGATAGATAGATGGATCTTCTGTAGGTTAGCTGCCTCTCGGCAGGTCCAGATGCCCAACGAGGCCACTCTTCTTGATGTTGTGCCTGTAGCCTTTTCATAGCGCCTTAGAAATTTCGAGTTTGCGATAACGAGTATGATTACCATGTACCATAGTTTGCACAACGTTCAATGGCCACCGTGGTCAAGCTGATACTTCCCTTTTGCTTCTATACTTCGCAACCCCTTCACCCCTATAAAAACTGTTTCCCTTCTTACATTACCCTTCTCTCTCACATCTCCGAATAGGGCTACGTCTGCTATATTTTGTTATATTGCTTATTAGGATTAGTGTTTAATTGTACACGCATAGATTGTTCTTATAAACTGGATGCATCGGCATTTTCGTTGCAGGTCGTTAAATAAAGAACATGCTTACTAAGTTATTTTTTAATTTTATTTTGTTACGCAGTAAGGAGAGATAGTACCGAAGAGCTGTACAAATATCGCCCGGTGACTGTGAACAAAATAGTGGACGAGCTGGTTTACCTTCAAAATGGCGTGATGTCAATTATGCGCCGTTCAGCATCGGCGGAACATTTCAAAAAATTTTATGACACTTTAAAAGTTGCGGCAACAGATCCAGAGACGTTGGAATTTCTTAAGGACAAAGTGGATATTATCCCAAAACTACCTCGGGTGAGCTGCAGTTCTCTGCCGTTTTCGTAAATTTTCTCAATTTCAACGGATTTCGAATCATCCCCGCCAGGGCTTTTTTAACGTGCAGTTGTACACAAAATGTGCAGTTCTAAATGGATTTGTGTAGTTAAAGCTAGTTGGAAAAGGCCATTTTTCTCAGATTGGGAGTAATTTGCAATGGAGGATGGGAAAGGAAAGAAGGGGTTGTGCAGTTCTAAGAATTCCTTAAAAACAGCCCGGATCTCCACCGGTCCAAGAAAGAATATATACATCGGCTACATAGGCCTACTTTTGATAGTTTGTTGTATCGAGCAATCTGATAATCTTTCATTACTTTCATCTGCACATTTTAGGATTTTGCGATGTTGTCAAGAGTGTATGATGCTGTTATGATCCTGGCTCACGGCATCGAACTTGCTGCGGTAAAGTCGAATTATACGATTGAGAAGATGTATGGCAGCTTAGAGAATGCGATAGCATCGGCCACAATCATGCACGAAGACACTACAATAGAGGACGGTGAGTTCGCCACCATCTATAACAGTTACTATCGTCGAATATCGAGTCAAGGGTGAGATCATAAACGACCCAATGAGATCCAATGGAGAATTATGGGCCCTACCATACGTTTGCACACAATACAATATAATTATAATTGATAGTATTATAATTATATTCTTAGTAAACATGTCATTATAGGCCTAAACGATATTATAGTAGGGCCTATTTAATATTGGAACGGATCCAGGGGCCAATCCGGTCATGGCTCCCATCGAGAAATCTGCACGGGACGTAGGCTAATCAATGCAGCGGGAAAAGGTGAGAGAGAAAAAATTAGCAAGCGATCCAATGGGTGAATAAGTTTTGAAGCAATGCAGAGACAGAAATATGACATATGACTAAGAAAGGTCATCAGCTGTTTTGGCGAGGAAATGGTCTATTTGTTATGACATTTCGACCAAATGACAAAAAAGGTCATCAGATATTTTGGCGTGAAAAATTATATATTTTAAGACGAACGAAAGTTTGTCTGCGCAATAATTTTTTGGGGCCCCTTCAGAAATGTATGTATTCGCCCATGTATAACATCACAATAATTTTTATAGTCTTTTATTGGAGTGTAGGGCCTGTGTAATACAGTAGGTTAATGTAAACAGCAGCAAAAACTATTATCTTTTTTTCACATTTTCTGCGGGGACAGGTCATCTCTGTTCTTTTAGTCGCACACGAATAGCAATCATGTAAACAGTATTATAATATGCTTGATAATTATGATCGTGTTATTATATTATAACAGCAAATAATGCAGTTATTATAATATTCATATAGTATTAAAGAATGTCATATCTGGGAGGGAGAGTTCTCCCCCTGAGATCCCCATATTAAACACTGTCAGTTGCTCAATACCTTTCGCTTTGTCCGTTGTTCGGCTGGGGAGCGCCTCCGAGTAGGCACCTTGAAGCGGCGCTATAATATTTCCGGAATGAATGAATGAATGAATGAATGAATGAATGAACTTACAAGTACCTTCTTTGCGTTCTAAACATTATGTAGGCTTCGGTGGAGCTATTTTCATGGACGAGAAATACGGCGACAAACACGCCGATTACGACATCATTATGATAAAGAACGGAAAAGGATTGCTGTTGGCCAACTTCAACCGATCGTCAGGCAAGATGGAGAATGTTTCGGAAGACGGTGTCATATGGCCCGGTGGGTCTACAAAACGCCCCCCTGGTCAACCAATGCCGTGTGGTTGGGACCGCAAGCTCTGTATACCAATACATGGTAAGTATCATGGGGTATCTATTGAAGGGGTTTACGGGTTCGAAACCCCCACCACAAATTTAATATGTAATCTCCGAAGTTTTCTTGACTAATTCCGTGTATAGGCTATTCTGAGTATTTTGCGACAGTGTTCATTGAAGACACCAGCTCCCTGCCCGAAATAGAAGCCCCCCCCCCAATTTTCTGTCTCGCTGACCAAGATAATATTATGCCTCGTCGTGACCTTTTACAGGTTGGGCCGGACCACGCGGAACAATCCTTCTTTCCGTTTTTCCGGATATCTTAGTACACGGATCTGCATGCAACTTTGGAAGCATCTGCAATGAGTTGTTAATCGTTAATCGTCCGAGTGGGTGTTTTTATGGGACGCCACATAAAAGATCTGGTTGAAAGAACGAATGAAGGACGGAATGAGTGAATGACTGACTGTATGAATGCGATCTGCAACGGTAGGCATAAAGTGGTCCGTTTGGGGATGGAGCACAGATAATCCCAGAGGGTTCATCTGTTATTCTGCGTCTTCTTTCCTAAGCCTCTTATACGCCCCTATGCTAACTAATTACATTGAAATTTCTATAGTCTCGATGACCATTTAAGTAATCGTTATCGTAATCGCAATCTCCAAACAGTTTAAAGCGCTACTCGAAAACCAAGCGCTGGTCACCAGCTTATTCACTAGTGTTGCGTTGAGTCAAAAGGGTTGTCCATAGGAGTAGTCCAAAGCTGGTCTGGGTCGAGTTACCATAGGATTAGAGGGGGGCGAAACAGCAACACTAAGGCAGGCGGCGGGTGTCGTCAGGGTCGGTAATCGGTATTGGAAGGTGGAGGATCAGATGAGACAGGGTAAGAGTTCTTGAAAAGGTATGATTTCAGTTTTGGCATCACGGTGATACCTTTATACAAGAAGTTCATCACTATATACACGCGAAAACATTGGGTCATTACAAAGAATATAATATAACGCGTGAAGTATTGCAAATAAAAAGTTTAAACGATATGTTTTATGTTAGGAGTTGTTATAGCCTAAGTTTAATTAATGCTGATATCGCCATGTCCTTGTGCCGCTTTAGCTTGCATGGTTGCTGGCGAATGCTTGTAACTTTAATCAGGGCAACTTTATAAAAGGGTGCAAATATTCTTAGTAATTTAATATAAAGCTTATGTAATGCTTGTAAAGTTGTAAATCATTAAAATTATATTAGAAAGACTCAATGAGGTTATAGGCGCTCAATTTCATGTTTAAAGGGCTCAACTTAAACAAATTATCTGCTAACCGCATGTGATACCACACAATTTTCTGCCTAAATCCTCCAAGGGTTTGCAAGCCACTAGATGTTTGTTGTACTAAAAATTATCATTTTATAATTATTCATGGGTCTGTCTCTTGGAGTACTCTGTAAAACTAGCACTTCTTGTTGGCATATTTATTCAAGAAACTGGTACATGTAGGAATCAATGTTGCGCTATGGCTTATGGGTACCGTATTCAGTATGGTGATTTTTGTGGTTGCGTGGGCGCTTCCTGAGTAAAATATGGACCTCATGGTAGGTGGTTTCTACATGGAAGCCGAAGCATTATGCCATTTTCTTAGCAGAATTTGCGGGGCAGCCTTTTCTGAGGGAGCCGCCTTTCCTGGGAGCCGCCTTTCCATGTAGCCGCATTTCCGGGGAGTCTCACTTCCTGGAACCGCGACCTAATTATCTTAACTATTTAGTGTACTTGGTCTAATTATCTTAACTAATTCCTGGTTAACCTTTGACATGGGGCTCGGGGCAGTGACCTATTTACATGGGCCGTGACCTAATTGCCCCATAAGTAATTATAAAAAATAGCTGACTAATTACTAATTAATTACTAGTTAGTAAAAATACTTAACTAACTCCAGGATTGATACATTTCTATCTACTTGTATCTGAATGCGACCGCTTTTGTTTGATTTGTAGTGATCATACTCGTATCCGTGATTGTTCCAATTGTTGTCTTGACCGCCATCATCCTAGGCTCACTGTATCTGTACAACCGGTCAGTAGAAGGAATTGTCTGTGCGGAAAATATTAGTTAACAATACGCAACAGACGGTGGCATCATCATCATCATAATCATCATCATCATCATCATCATCATCGTCGTCGTCGACGTCGTCATCATCATCATCATCATCATCATCATCATCCTCCTCCTCCTTCATCATCATCATCATCATCATCATCATCATCATCATCATCATCATCATCATCATCATCATCATCATCATCATCATCATCATCATCATAATCTTCATGGTCAACATCGTCACATCGTCATCATCATCATCATCATCGTCGTCGTCGTCGTCATCATCATCATCATCATCATCATCATCATCATCATCATCATAATCATCATCGTCAACATCGTCAACATCGTCATATCGTCATCATCATCGTCGTCGTCATCATCATCTTCATCATCATCATCATCATCATAATCATCGTCAACATCGTCACATCGTCATCCTTGTCGTCGTCGTCATCATCATCATCATCATCATCATCATCATCATCACATCTTCATCATCATCATCGTCGTCGTCGTCATCATCATCATCATCGTCATCATCATCATCTTTATTGTCATCATCATCATCGTCGTCGTCATCATCATCATCTTCATCATGATCATCATAATCATCATCGTCAACAACATAATCGTTGTCGTCGTCGTCATCATCATCATCTTCTTCATCATCATCATCATCATCATCATAATCATCGTCAACATCGTCATATCGTCATAATCATAATTGATGTCTTCATCATCATCTTCGTCGTCATCGCTATCGTCATCGTCGTCATCGTCATCATCATCATCATCATCATCATTGACAGCTTCCTTTATTGAAAAACAGACACAATCTTATTGTAACAATAATTCATGAAAAAATTATTACTCTGATTCTTTTCTTTGTTCTGTGCATAACATGCCCCTGAATGCTATTGCAGTAGGCTATAATAGCGTTATTATTATTATTTTTTAAATTTTATTATTATTTTTATATTATTATTATTATTATTATTATTATTAATTTTTTTATGAGAAAGAATCATTTATTTCCGTTTCAAACAATGCAACATCAATTGGCTGTGCGTGATGAACAGAGAACGCCTGACAAACACAGGCATAATGTGCTAATTGTTTCATTCAACTAAAACTTATGTAAATTAGTCAGATCAGTCGTCCTCGACCCCGGTGAGTTGTGCGAATGTTATTATTATTATAATTTTTTTTTACCCGAGGTACCTATTATTATTATTATTATTATTATTTTTATTATTATTATTATTATTATTATTATTATTATTATTATTATTATTATTATTATTATTATTATTATTATTATTATTATAACATATCATTTATTAATTAAAACAAACTGTTGCTAAACAATATCCGGAGATATAAACAATGTTGCTCTGGAACGGCTCACTCGGTAGTGTCTGGTTGAGCAAAAGTGCCTCGGAAAGAAATAGCATTAAAGCGTTGGATGGTGGCAGAAAGGCGTTGAAAAAGGTAAGATGTCTCTCTAATGTCTCCAGAGATTAGTGTTAGACGTTTTCCAAGGTCCTTAATAAAATCAAGTCCATTGTTGTTAATTGGGCCCAGGGTCTCCAGGGCCACGGGGACAAAGTGGTGGTTGGCCAACAGGTGATCGTACTTGGCAGTTTTCCTCGTGTCCGCCAATTCAGCCGCAGCCCCCGCCGTTGCAGCCGAGGCATGGAGGTAGGAAGGAGCAACCGTGTCTATTACGGTGGCATCCCACACGAGGCTGCGTCCTCCTCGCCACGGAATCAAGGTCATTCCGTCGGGTCTTTTTCCATCAGTGCGTGAGAGACCGGTTGGTTCCTTGATGTTCGGCATTCCAGCTTGCGTGAGACTTCGGCTTATGATGTCGTTTATAGTCGCGTGTCTGGCTATTCGGCCCGGGCCTAGGCTACATGATAGGCCATGCGAACCCTCTGCAGTGACATTCATCCCACAAGGGCACGTGTGGGGCTCGCAGGTCATCGTTCCCAATCTCAGGCCCACTGCCACTCTGATTGTCTCATCATCCATTCGTAACCCACATGATGAGATCGGGAGTGCGAATAGCCAGTCTCCAGCGTGAGGCGCCGCTGTTGCTTTCAGCCGTGCTTGATCGTATTCGTCTTTGCAGCCTTCGGTAAGAGAGTTCTTCGCCTTCTCTATTAGTGGTCCGTCCCAGTATGCTTGTTTATATGCTGCTTGGTTGTCTGGTTGTGTTGTTTGGCTTTCTTCCAGCCATCGATGCAGCATATATTCCTCCTGCTCGTCCTGGTCTGGTCGAACATGGCCCAACATAGAGGACTGGAGAGCGCGGGTGCTCGCAGCGGAAGCCAAGAAGGCGGGTAGCGCAAGCGAGGCAGCCCGACGTATGCCCAGTCCTCCCATCTTAACTGGTAGAGAAGCTTGGTGCCATTGAGTGTCATTCAGGTTGATGTTTAGAATAGAGGAAATGCCTCTTCTCTGTATTTCGTCATATTTGTCCAGTAGCGGGTGTTCATAGCAGGGAAAACATCTAAGCACGTGTAGCACTTTTTGAGAGCATAGGGCGTTTCTTAACAGGACCAGCGCATCATGTTTTGAGATGTTTTCCAGTCTTGAGACTGCAAGTGCCAGCTCGCTGCATCGAAATTCCAGGCACGTTGTTAAGGCTTTATCCGGTGATAGAGGCGCTCCCAAAAGACAGGCATCTTCCACGGCTACTGGGCTGAACTGATGCAGAGCCGGATGTTTCTTCCATTCGTCCGATCGCGAAATCACCTCACACTTTTCACGGTTGAGTTCAAGGCCCATGAGTCCGCATTGATGCTCTATCTCTCTCACGTCATCTGCTACCACGGCCGCTGCTCCTCCCAACGTTAGGTCGTCTAGGTAACCCAACGTTAGATCAGAGGACAGGTTCTGCAGGATTGGCTGCAGCGGTATGCAGAACAGCAATGGTCCTAGTGGGTCACCCTGTTGGGGACCGACTTGCGAGAGCAGTGTGTATTTTCCGAACTGCAGTATTGTTGCTTCTTCGTATGCTAGGCGGCTGTATGGTGTAAGCTCTGGCGCGATCTCGTCCAATGCCAGGAGCATGCGATCTCTATGCAGGCTGTTGAATGCATTTTTGAAATCCAGTTTTACCATGATTGAGTCGCTGGGAATTTCCGTCAAGAATCTCCTCGCCGCGTGGCATGCCGCTTCCGCCCCTCCTGGCACACCCACTCCGACCTGGCGCGGTGCGAGGTATGTGGCTGCTTTTTGAACCGTGTTGGAGTTGGCGCTCTTAGATGTTAGTCGGCGCCAGTAGTAGCCGATCACTATCGGACGCAGGCCTCCAGTCTTCTTGCGCAAAGCGATGAGCGTTCCGCCGAACAAGATCGGTCTGATCTGCGCTGGACAGACTCCTGTCAGAAGGAGGTTGACCAGCCCTGTGATGGCTTCCACGAGTCCCTTTCCAATATCTGTACAAGTCACCAGATCAATCAGATGCTGTGGTCGAATGCCGTCCGGTCCACCTGAAGAGCCAGCCGGAAAGGATCGTATGTGTCCCTTCATCTGCTCCTCACTGATCTGTAAGGGCGAAAATCGGGGAGCTGGTGTGATGACAGGTCGGTCGTTTGGAGGATCTGGATGCTTCGATCTTAATTCCTCCAGCGTCTCTTGGTCCACGTTTGCCGGTTTGTCGCTCGAGCAAAGAATTCTTACAGCAGCTCTAATGTTACCGTCTTCCAATTTGGATGCTACAGCTGCTGCCATTGTCTGCTCGTCGCTTAGGTTGGCCTTACGTCTGTAGCTGGTGTTCGTGAAGTCCTGTGCAGTGATCTCTGCCCACTTGCGTGGCCAATCCGCGAGGAAGCCGTTGACCCTGGTTTTGATTGTTGTAGTCAAATTGTGACGCTTGCCTCCTCTTATTATTATTATTACTATTATTATTATTATTATTTTTTTTTTAAATAAAAAAATAACATCATCTTTTATTTTCATTTCAAGCAGTGCAAACACAACTGGCTGTCCCTGAAAACACTGAACCGCTGTCAAAACGCTAGCATAACGTGCAACAAATGTATATGCATTAATGAGTGTGTGTTCAGTCGTCCTCGACCCCGGTGAGTTGTGCAATTATTATTATGAGTGTGTGATCAGTCGTCCTCGACCCCGGTGAGTTGTGCAATTATTATTATTATTATTATTATTATTATTACTACTCTTACTACAACTACTACTACTACTACTACCACTGGTATTATCATTATTATTATTATCATTATTATTATTATTATTATTATTATTATTATTATTATTATTATTATTATTATTATTTTTATTATAGCAAATGCTGTCGTTTTCCTCCCCTTGGTTATTTCATCACAATGCGGACTTGTCACCGATTTCACACCCGCCAAGACATGGCCTCGTCGAGCCCAGGCATGCGATTATTATTATTATTATTATTATTATTTTTACTAGCTGTACCCAGCCACGCGTTGCTGTGGCAAAAAAGACTCCCCCTCCCCCTCCCCCTCCCCCTCCCCCTCCCCCCCCCCCCCCCCCCCCCCCCCCCCCCCCCCCTCCCCCCCCCCCCCCCCCCCCCCCCCCCCCCCCCCCTCCCCCTCCCCCTCCCCCCCCCCCTCCCCCTCCCCCTCCCCCTCCCCCTCCCCTCCCCCTCCCCCTCCCCCTCCCCCTCCCCCTCCCCCTCCCCCTCCCCCTCCCCCTCCCCCTCCCCCTCCCCCTCCCCCTCCCCCTCCCCCTCCCCCTCCCCCTCCCCCTCCCCCTCCCCCTCCCCCTCCCCCTCCCCCTCCCCCTCCCCCTCCCCCTCCCCCTCCCCCTCCCCCTCCCCTCCCCCTTCCCCTCCCCCTCCCCCTCCGCGATGGCGACGCGTATCACGCCATAAAACGCTTGAGCAAGAAGGCCGTAATGAAATGCGAAGGCCGTAATGAAATGCGCTAAAGAAATTTACGGAACAAACATGCCCGAATTGGTATGCAAAGCTTATTGACGTTCGTAGGCTATGTGTTGAAAACGGCGGAATTTGCAAAGTTGCTTTTTTAGCTTAAAATTTGCGCTTTTTCCCAAAAAGCATTCCTAAAACCCGGCCGTGTTGGAACTAAACGTTTTGGTGAAGTTTCGAAAGCAATCAATGAAGAAAGTTCGGAGATCTTTCGTCAGGTGCCAAACGCGGTTAGATTTTTATATATATAGATTATTATTATTATTATTATTCTTATTATTATTATTATTAAGAAAAAAGCTAATACCTGCAATTTCAGGACCCACTGTTATGGAGTAGACTACCTCTAAATAGTCCATGCTTCTAATAGTTTCTCATGGCTCAAGCGTCGACTATGAGGCTAACTGACATTTTTAATCACAGTTTCTAGACCACTTGCATGTGATGCTTTTATACCAGAGACCAGCAATTGAAAGCTGAACTCGCGTCCATAGACGCCTGGACGATCAAATATCAGAATCTGCAGTTCGTCAACACCGACAAAAATATCAGCTCATCCTGTAACGAATCAGCGGTTCGCATGCGATTAGTATTTGTGTTTGATGACGTAAATAACTACACTGTATGATAGAAAGAATGGCAGACAGACAGACAGACAGACAGACAGACAGACAGACAGACAGACAGACAGACAGACAGACAGACAGACAGACAGACAGACAGACAGACAGACAGACAGACAGACAGACAGACAGACACACAGAGGAGCATCCAGAGCGATGGATGAATAGATAGACAGACAGAAAGACAGACAGATAGACAGACAGACAGATAGATGGATATAGACGTATAGATGAATAGGTAGATGGAAAACGATATATAATGAAAATATCCGACTTTGTTTATCTAATTTCTGATGGTATACATAACACGCATAGAACTGATATAATCTGTTCTGATTTTCTGTTCTGAAGGCCGCTCATCGGTTGTCTGATGACACGGTTCGTCAGATCGTTCGCATCAGTAAAACACTGACGGAAGAAACTCGACGCAACTACGACGACGTCGCCGTCTATCGAGTAAATAATTATACACACCGATAAAATAAACAACTGATGTAGGCCTAACTTATCTCATCAAACCTCAATCTATGCTATCTAATCTGACTCAATGCTATCGAAACTAATATGAACTATGAATATGAAAGTCTGTCCTTGTGTGTGTGTGTGTGTGTGTGTGTGTGTGTGTGTGTGTGTGTGTGTGTGTGTGTGTGTGTGTGTATGGTATGTCTGTCTCAAGAAAGGCTCTGAAGTCGCATACTTTTGAGTGTCGACATATTTAGTAAAATTTATTTTTTCGAATTTGTAGGCCAGGGCGACAATTTTCAGCTCCCAATTCACTCTAAAGTCTTTAATTATATATGTGAAATATTGAATCAATTAAATTTCGCCTATAGTTATCGATATATGATATGACCTTACAAACCGTGTCTGCTGTTGGTCTCTTTAGGATTCTCCTGTCAAGGTCACCCACGTGACGAGAGCGGCGATTGACTACAAAGATCCAAAGATATTGTCCGAGATAAAAGAGGTGACACGGCTCACAAGAGATTCGAATTAAGTATCCCTAATCAACCCCGCTTCTTACACTTCCTTCTAATCCTACAAATCCGTCACCTCCTTTTTTCTCGTTCTTCGTCTCATTCTCCAGGTGGTAGAATTGCTCACCCAGAATTTTGCGGATCTCTACAAATCTGAGGTTTGAAGGCCCTGTCTGGAAAATCTAGAAACGAAATGCGCGATTCATATTATTTTATGTGATGAATCTACTGCTTAAGGTGGCGAATCCAAATCCGGTGGGATCCGGCTGAATTTAGCGATATTATTATACTTCCACTTCCTCCTCTCACTTTACTGAGCAGTCCTCTTTTTATTATTATCTTCTTCTTTCTCTTCCTCTTCTTCTTTCTCCTCCTCCTCCTATTTCTATTATTATTATTTTTTCAGAGAGCAATTATTATTATTTTATTATTTTAAATTATTATTATTATTTTTTTTACCCGAGGTATCTCAGATCCCTCGGGATTTCAAAAAATTATCCGGAGACTTAAAAAAAGTATTCTGGAACGGCTTATTATTATAACTATTATTATTATTATTATTATTATTGTTATTATTATTATTATTATTATTATTATTATTATTATTATTATTATTATTATTATTATTATTATTATTATTATTATTATTATTATTATACAACAGTCGGATTATATAGCATTGTTACAGAGGCAATGTGGAAGAGAAGCAGATGGCATTCCCCCGCTGGACTGCTATCGAGATTCTTTGAAGGAGGTAGCTTGTTTCGAGTCTGTCCTGTGTTGCCTCGGTCAGCCTTCGTCCCAGATCCAAAACAAAGTCCAGTCCTTCCGAGCTCCAGGAACCGCTGGATTCCAATGCCACCGCTACGAAGTCATGCGTCCGTGTGATTGCGTCGTATTTGATTCTTTTGGCAGCGGCTGCTCGGTTTGCGGCCTCACCTGCTCCTGCTGATGTTGCTGCAAGATGCGATGCTGCAAAAGTGTCTGACACCGTCACGTCCCAAGTGAGACACTTTCCACAAGTCCATGGAATGAGCGTCACGCCGTCCGGCCGTTTTCCGTCTTCCCTTGTGAGCCCTAACGGTTCCTTCTGAGATGGAATGTTAGCCCTTCTTAAGGAGCGCCATACGATGTCGTTCAGCATACTGTGACGTTGTTGTCTGCCAGAGTTTTTTCTGCATGCCAGACCGTGGAGTCCTCTAGCGTCGACTCTTTCGCCACAATGACACACGTGCGGTTCGCAGAGGGTTGTCCCGAGTCGCATCCCAACGGAGATCCTTATCACCTCATCGGACAGGCGCAGACCCAGAGCAGTTACCGGAGGTGCTAAGAGCCAATCTCCCGCGTGTGGTGCCTGAGAGGCTAAGAGTCGAGCCCGGTCAATTGCTGTATTCGTCGACTCGTTTAGGGTTGTCCATGCCTTTTTGATCCAGAGGTTGTCCCATTCTCTTTGACGATTAGCTGCTGATCCGGATGGTGGTTCGGATTCCGTGAGTGTTGTCCATGCTTTTAACGCTGCGTCCACTATTATTATTATTATTATTATTATTATTATTATTATTATTATTATTATTATTATTATTATTATTATTATTGTTATTATTACTAAAAGGTCTTTATGTGGATCAAGAGGCGGTGATAAGAACTGAATATGGAGATACGAGTAAATTTAAAATAAGGAAAGGAGTGAGGCAGGGGTGCAGTTTGTCCCCTTTCCTGTTCAATCTGTATGCCGAGAGAATTATGAGGAGAGCTGGATTGGAGGAGGCAACAGAGGGGGTAAGGATAGCGGGGAAAATACTGAATAATCTGAGGTACGCCGATGATACGACATTATTGGCGGGTAAGAGGGACGACCTAGTCGAGTTAATAAGAAGAGTCAGGAAGGAAAGCGAAAAGGCGGGACTATACTTCAATGTAAAGAAAACAAAGGTTATGACAACTGCAACATACAAAAACTTTGAGGTGGATGGAGAAACGATAGAGGTAGTATCGAGCTTCACATTCCTGGGATCTATGATAGAGAAGGAGGGAAGAAGTGATATGGAAATAAGGAGGAGGGTAACAATGGGGAAAACGGCAATGAACGGTCTGGAAAAGATTTGGAAGGATAAATACGTGAGCAGGGAAACAAAGAAAAGACTGGTAAAAGCACTGATCTTCCCAGTGGTCCTATATGGATGCGAGACATGGACAAAGACACGGGATATGGAAAAGAAAATCAATGCATGTGAGATGTGGATTTGGAGAAAGATGCTAAGGATTTCATGGACGGAGAAGAGAACTAACGAATCGGTGCGCGTGGAGCTCGGAATAGAGAGGGAGGAGACACTGCAGCAAACAGCAACTTGGAGGAAACTGAGCTACTTCGGCCATGTGATGAGATCTAATGGTTTGGAAAAGGAGCTGATGACGGCATGCGGTGAGGGAAGGAGAAGATGTGGAAGGCCAAGGAAGAAATGGTTGGATGAGGTACAGGAAAAGTCTGGCATGAGACTGGAGGAGCTAAGAGAGGCGACTAGGGAGAGGATCAACTGGAGAGGATACATCAGGGATATCGCCAGAGCTGCAGAAGCTGACGGCACCAGGTGACCAGGTGATTGTTATTATTATTATTTTTATTATTATTATTATTATTATTGTTATTATTAACATTATTATTATTATTAATATTATTTTTTTTTTATTTTTTTATTATGGATATTACTATTATTATTACTATAAAATTATCCGAAGTAGTTCAATTCACAAAGGTATACAAGACAACGAATAGTGTATATAAAGACTATGGAATCAGTTGTAGTCAATCTGATAGCTGTGGCTGCTTCTCGAATGTGCCCCTGCAAGCAACAGCGTTGAATCGTTGGATGTTAATATTATTATTATTATTATTATTATTATTATTATTATTATTATTATTATTATTATTATTATTATTATTATTATTATTATTATTTTTATTTATTTTATTTTATTATTATTATTATTCTTTATTAATAATCAAAGGTGTGCCAAACAATAACCGGAGATATTACTAATGTCGTTCTGGAACGGCTCACTCGGTAGTGTCTGGTTGGGCAAAAGTGCCACGGAAAGCAATGGCATTAAAGCGTTGGATGGTGGCAGAAAGGCGTTGAAAAAGGTAAGATGTCTCTCTAATGTCTCCAGAGATAAGTGTTAGACGTTTTCCAAGGTCCTTAATAAAATCAAGTCCATTGTTGTTAATTGGGCCCAGAGTCTCCAGGGCCACGGGAACAAAGTGGTGGTTGGTCAACAGGTGGTCGTACTTGACAGCTTTTCTCGTGTCCGCCAATTCAGCTGCAGCCCCCGCCGTTGCAGCCGAGGCATGTAGGTAGGAAGGAGCAACCGTGTCTATGACGGTGGCATCCCACACGAGGCTGCGTCCTCCTCGCCACGGAATCAAAGTCATCCCGTCGGGACTTTTTCCGTCTGTGCGTGAGAGACCGGGTGGTTCCTTGATGTTCGGCATTCCAGCTCGTGTAAGACTTCTGCTTATGATGTCGTTTAGAGTCGCGTGTCTGGCTATTCGGCCCGGGCCTAGGCTACATGATAGGCCATGCGAACCCTCTGCAGTGACATTCATTCCACAAGGGCACGTGTGGGGCTCGCAGGTCATCGTTCCCAATCTCAGACCCACTGCCACTCTGATTGTCTCATCATCCATTCGTAACCCACATGATGAGATCGGGAGTGCGAATAGCCAGTCTCCAGCGTGAGGCGCCGCTGTTGCTTTCAGCCTTGCTTGATGGTATTCGTCGTTGCAGCCTTCTGTCAGTGAGTCTTTCATCTTCTCTATAAGTGGTCCGTCCCAACAAGCTTGTTTATATGCTGCCTGATTGTCTGGTCGTATTGTTTGACTTTCTTCCAACCATAGCTGCAGCATATGTTCCTCCTGCTCGTCCTGGTCTGGTCGAACATGGCCCAGCATAGATGACTGGAGAGCGCGGGTGCTCGCAGCGGAAGCCAAGAAGGCGGGTAGCGCAAGCGAGGCAGCCCGACGTATGCCTAGTCCTCCCATCTTAACTGGTAGAGAAGCTTGGTGCCATTGAGTGTCATTCAGGTTGATGTTTAGAATAGAGGAAATGCCTCTTTTCTGTATTATTATTATTATTATTATTATTATTATTATTATTATTATTATTATTATTATTATTATTATTATTATTATTATTATTATTATTATTATTATTATTATTATTATTATTATTATTATTATTATTATTATTATTATTATTATTATTATTATTATTATTATTATTGTTGTTGTTGTTGTTGTTGTTGTTGTTGTTGTTGTCTTTTAAAATTTTTATTATTATTATTATTAATATTATTATTCGCATTGTTTTTATGGAGTATGCTCCTGATGGTTGGAGAAGAACAAAGACACCCGACCCTGACACAGACCCTGACTGACCGTAGGCCCTACCATCTAACATAATATGTATCATACAACATACTTGTCTATTCTGCATTCAGATCCGACAACTGAGTCATCCGAATCTCAGCGCTTTCATCGGCGTCTGCATAGTCGCTCCGAACGTTAGCATCGTGATGACCTACGCTACGAAGGGAACGCTACACAACATTCTCGTGAGGTCCGCTATGGAGTTGGACTTTGAATTCAAGTCGTTCTTTCTCCATGACATCGCCCGGGTGAGAATTGTTCACAATTCACATCGTATACTATTTCCAATATAAGTTAAGAGCCTTACCGAGTTTATGCGAACTCTTCATCATCCAGCCAATCGAGACACACCCAACACAGGACCACTCACTCCTCTGATATCTACGTGAAGTCTTCACCATCCAGGTTCCCAGCTCTACCCTGTCATTTGCCTGTCCAACTCTTTCACGACCCCTGTCACAACTCACAACTGTGTATTATGGACCTACACTGTGCTTCAATGAAAAGTAAGTCAAACTGCTTCGTATATCTCTAATGCCTGTTAATTATTCACACTAAAATTTTCCAAATATTTAGAGAATTCAACCAACAATATGAATCCAACATATCATGCTTTAAATATGAACGGAGAGTAAATTATGAATCTTTCAACGTCATCCGCTGAAATTTTAGTTTACGAGCAATTTTCTTTTGGATTTTGTAACAAAGTGCTTCAAACATGAAAACGGTCTTTAATATTTTTTAAAAGAAACTCTAGACAGTATAAATCGGTTGCTTATTTAAATAAAGAAGATGCAGAGGCGACTGGATTTGAACCTGGACTGTTCGGAGATTTTAATGTGGGAGAAATGAAGTGTGGTGCATCTTGTTCGCATTTCGATGGTTTCCCAGGCCTTGTGGGCTGGCACTGTTCTCATGAAAAAGAAAATAGCCATCTGGGGCTATAGATGTCTGATAACAGGTAGGAGATGCTGTGACAGCAGAACGTAGCGATAATAATAGACTCCGTTTATTTTTACTCCAGGATCACTGAATAGGCCCACCAAATCGAAATGACTGAGCGTCGAAACCGCAATGAACACCATAACAGACTTCGTGAAAACTTAAATTTCGGCAGATGAAGTTGATAGATTCGTATTTTTCTATCCGTTCAAATTTAAGACATCATTATGTTTGAATCATATTGTTGGGTCAATTCTCTAAATATTGGGGAACTATTTATATGATTAATCATCAAGCATTATAAATGAAAAACAGTTTTGCATTTCTTTTTTCAAACCACGGTGTATATGCATTTTTGATCAATAGAATTCAGAATGCAAATAAACGTTGTTGTGAAGCTTTGTGAAGTTATGTGAAGGTTGTTATTAGCCAAGAATTAGCTAGGACAGGGCGTGTGCATGGAAAGTGTAGACGACCACTTACAATATTATGTAACTGTATGTTGCAGGGAATGAGCTACCTGCACAATTCTGACATCGGTTCCCATGGTAACCTGAGCAGCCTGAATTGCGTCATCGATAGCCGATGGGGTTGTCAGATTACGGATTACGGACTCGGTCGGTTTAGAAAGAATGCCAAAAAGCGTAATACGAACTTAGGACGATGGGCTCGCGATCACGTGGGAAAATGGGAAAGGAAGAAAACCAAAAAGCAGGAAAAAGTCTTACAGCTGGAAGATCCCAACAAACTAAAAGATCTATTGTCACAGGAAACAAAGGCAGACGATAGTCAACAGATCGTCTTACAGCTGGAAGATGTAAACATTCAAAACGATCCATTATCACAGGAAACAAAGGCAGACAGTAATCAACAGACCGTCGTACAGCCAGGCGGTCCCAAGAATGAAAAAGATGCAAAACCAATGGAAGGAGCGAAAGGCAAAAAACATTTCACCGTGGAATCTTACGAACGGGATGACATGCTCATTAAATGTATGACTTCGAATGCTATCTCTTTGCTAATTAGTTGACCAAGGCCGTAGCAAGGGGGATGTTTTTGGTGTTTGAACACCCCCCGAAATCGAACATGTAAAAAATAATATAATGCATTCACTAGCACTTGATGTAAAAACCATAAAAACACCCCCCGAAATGAAAAATGTAAACAAATAATACAATGCATTCGCTAGCACATAATGAAAAAAACATGAAATAAGGGGTAAAGGAAAGAAGAACTGGTCGTCAGAAATTCTCCGCGGAAGAAACACCACCCGAAATCAAATCCTAGCTACGGCCTTGTAGTTGACATATCTGAGAGCAGGCTATTTATGTTCAGGTACATTTAAGATATGATAACTTCGGAGACTTTCAGCTCCGACCAAATTCCCCTGCCTTGTCATCATCAACAATATTATTGCGTAGACACAGCGTACTAGTAATTTTGAATTGCGTATCGATCAAATGCGTGTCCTACATTTCTTAAGAGGAATCTCAAACCCATAACTGGTCTTGGACGTGGATCTTTCATGAGGGTATCTGGACACATCTGTGACTCGACTCAATGCTGATGAATAAGCTGATGTCTTGTGCCCTGGTTTTGAGCAGCGGTTTAGTCTCTCTTCTAGGGTTTGCGATTAAGATTACAAAAAAGATGACGTGAGTTCGTTTTAGCTTATGCCACTGATGTTATCAGAAATGCAAATGATTTCGGGTTTTCAAGGATGTGAATATTACAAAAATGGGGTTCACAACATTGGGGACGCGAAGAACAGAGCAAGTCCATATGATCATAATTATATCGGGAGAGTCGGTAGCGCTCTTAGGTAGCCGCATGTCAAAATGTCGAGAGTTTCTTAAAAATCCCTCTTAATCCTCAGATTCTCACTGAATCAAAGAGAGCAAGAGAGTGTGAGGTAGAGAGAGAGAGAGAGAGAGACAGACAGAGAAAGACAGAGACAGACAGACAGAGACAGACATACAGACATACAGAAACAGACAGAGAAAGAGAATTACGGTTTCTGAGAAACATTTACTAATTTAGTTTTATCGTTGAAGAGTCCTTCTTAAATCGCTGCTCTTAATATATAACAAAGAGAATTAGCCTAATAGGGATTACGAAAGGTTTTTCTGAGTAAAAAGTTTCTTCTAGTTTGTCTGCTGTTGTCTTAGATCCGTTATGGACGGCACCTGAGCTGCTGCGTATGCCCAACAGAAAACGACCGCTTTACGGAACGAAGAAAGGAGATGTCTACTCATTCGGCATCATTGTCCAGGAATCACTCATCAACCAGCTTCCGTTCGGTGTCGATCTAGAAACAATGAGCCCAGAAGGTTTTTCATATAGCCTAAATTCAGTCTATTCATACTATTGAGCTCCTAAGCACAGGACATAGCATATAAAAGTAGATGCAAGTCATCCTGATTGAGTATACAACAGTTACTGTAATTGAAGGAAGCAATAAGTAATTAAGTATGCACCATGACATCGATCACGTTCATGAATATCACTCTATCATGGTATCCTATTATCAAAAGGGAGCAGCTAGGCAATCCAGAAGGGACGAAATCCTGCAATGTACATGTACAATGTAGAGGCAATTTTAACCTACATCAAAGTAGGAGATGGCGTATACAGTGTCGTATCTAAGCATAATTGTTTCTTATTTTTTCTTCAAAAACTTTTTTATTTCATTTTTTGTATCGTTTTAGTTAGTTTTATATTTTACATATCTATGCGGTGAACGGACATTATACCACTGGACATTATCCCCTCGGTCAAAATCTCCCATGACATTAAACCCCCCCCCCCGAGGTAGGACGTTTTACCATGGCTATGAAAATAAAAATAACATTATCTAAAAATTATTCAAAGAATAGACCTATGGTAAGGCGAATATCTATGGGCCTATGTTAAGTTCTTAGACATTAGTTAAATATCACAAGAATGAACTTGAACTTGAACTTCAGCCGTCCTCGCCGCGAGGGTTGGCCACGTCATGAATAATCCTTTCCATTCTTGTCGATCCTCTGTGCTCCTCGTGATCGGCTCCATTGTCATAGTAGTCCAAGTTCGAATGTTGTCCATCCATCATCCATGTCAGATTAGGTCCACCCCATCCTCGCCCTCCCGGTGCCGTGCCATGCATTAGATCTTTTTCTATACAGCCATAGGCGCAATCACGTCCTAAAAGTTGGAGGGGACCATAATGAATCACACCCTAAAAGTTGGGGGACCATACTAATAGAGTTAGGGGACCACTCAAAAGTTGGGGGGGACGCGTCCCGTGGGTCCCATAGGGTGGTTGCGCCTATGTATACAGCTTCCTTTTTTCTAATTATATGGCCATAATATCCCATCTTCCTCTCTTTTATGCTTGATAGTAACATTCTGTCAACTCCAGCTTTTTCAAGTACCCGTTCGTTTGTTCTTTTCTCCGTCCATGCTACACGTAGGCTAGTACTCGTCTTTCGAATGCGTTTATTCTTTCCTCGTCAGAATTCACAAGAATGTGTTATGATTTATATTTGCACATTATACACGATGATTATGCATCCAAAATATATTTGAGAATAATAATTGTAGGCTATATTAGTATGTTAGACATTAAGATTTTACACCAAAAACATCTGTAGGAATATCTAAAAAGCTATTCCACTAGTCGACCAACGTTCCTCACGGCTGTCGTTCATTTTAAATATAATTTTATATGTCAAAACGACATTTACATTATCTCTAACTTAAGTTGAAAACAACACTAACATGTCTTAGATGTATAACTTAATGACACTAACAAGTCTCTCCGGTGAAGGCTTTGACAAATGGACACAGCGAACCAAACCAGGAAAATTAAGCTTTAGGCCTATCATTTAGGCCTAAAATGAAGAATTAGACGAAATTCAAAAACACGGAATTTTGTCCGCGGGGATAATAAAAAAATTCCTACGCAAAATCAGGGTGGATGGGTTGTCTGGGGGGCTCTGTCCCAGGAAGGTAATGCCCGGGGATGTTGTGCAGGAGGCATAATATTCTACAACCAGCAATAGGTAAAATTATAACATTGCATAGCGTTCCGTTAGGCCTATTCACTCTGAGATTGTTTTTCCTACGTGTAGAGATCATAGCGAAGGTAAAGAAAAAGAAGCTGCACTTCCGTCCCACTCTGCCGCCCGACTGCTGCCACCAGGACTGGGTAGACCTGATGCATTCAGCTCTGGACGAAGATCCCTGGAAGCGCCCGACTTTCAAAGCTATCAATAGCCGAATATCTGAGCTGACTGACTCGGCGTGAGAAAATTTGCATTTCTAAATATTATCATTCCCTTCTTTCAGTACAACTTTCAATGTTTATAGACGGTTCGGCTAAGGGAAATCTAAAAATTATAAACGTTTTATGGATGGTTGAAATTATTGGGGTTGTTTGGTAGTGTAGCGGTTGGACCATCAATCTAATCAGTGCCTTCACATGCAGTAACATCATTTTATCTATACCATAGAAGTTGTTTCCAATGACTTATTGCTATAACTATAACTACCGGTACATCTATACATATATGAACCGATATATACAGTTTTATACACACGTATAATAACTACTACTTTTGATTTTAACTAATTTCCGTGCACTGTAACCTACTAATGATACTAATATTTCACAAAGTGAAAAGTAGTAATTTTCATTTTTACGCGTCTAGAAAGAAAATACCAATGTTCACAGTTTCCAGGTTTGCATTTTCAGGCTCTTGTTGAGGTTTTTTTTATTGCAACCAATGCGTCTTGCCGCCTCCTGCAAATATAATAGCCTATCTACGGTTGCCCACGTGTAGCCTGCATTGTGTGTATAATTATGTCATCTATAGTTAGCACCTGAAGTGAAACCAACGAAGATGCAGGAAGGCGCAGTAATGAACGTGGAATGATCGTGCGCCTTTTTTTATTGTAGTTCGGAAGACATGCTGTCAAAGTTGATGAAGATTCTGGAAATGCACGCTTTGCACCTCGAGGATCTGGTGAAGAAAAGAACGAGCCAGATTGACGAAGAGCGAGAGCGAGCATCTCATCTGCTCTACAGTCTTCTGCCGGAGTGAGTGTCAATTATCGGCGCCTTCTGATTGGCAGCAAATGTATGGTATTAGAAATGCTCTCCGAGAAATGCTTCTAATAATTTATCACACGGACAGAGATCCGCCATTAGTACCTTAAGAAATAATGTTAATATAATCATAAAACCAGCAGACAAAGGGGGCATGATTGTGCTGATGGATAAAAGTTCGTATATCACGGAAGCTCTAAGGCAGTTAAATAACACCAAATATTATACTAAAATACCTAAAACTCTTAAATGGGACGTTCTACCTCTAATTAACGACATTGTAGACCGGTTATACGCTAAAAGCTTTATTAGCTTGAACCAAAGGGAATATCTACTCGCCAGTGTTGATGATAAAAATAGAGCTTTTTACATGTTACCTAAAATTCACAAGCCACACCATAAATGGCCACAAACAGACATGCCTGAGGGAGACCTATCATTTCTGGAGTGAGTGTCAATTATCGGCGCCTTCTGATTCGCAGCAAATGTTTGTTATAAAATATAAACACAGCGGTGACGGAAATATAATACTTCTAAATGTCGTCCTTCGCGCTTTTAAGCTGCGACCACATGGTCTTGACTCTTCTAAAAGTTTTAGCATGGCAATATGTTTTGTTTTTAAGGGTCGTGGCCAACGCTTTGAAGGCGGGTGCGACTGTTCCACCGGAAAGCTATCCTGCTGTTACCATCTACTTCTCCGACATTGTAGGCTTCACGAAACTGGCGGCAGCAAGTACTCCGCTACAGGTAATTTGTACTCTACAACCAAGAACGGCAAGCATAAGTAGGGCCAGAGGCGCTCGCAGATAACTTTGTAGGAGGTGGAAAACGCAATGGCCACGGTTAAATAATTTAGCAAAAAGCTTGAAAAAGGCAACTCAGGAAATTGCACGCAACTGCCTCTATCACTAAGGAATCCCACTGAGTAGGTTACCTGGGCAACACGGAAGACGTAAGATGAAATTCCTACAATGCCATGTATATTTTGTCTTTTGGTAGAGGTGCCTACATGTACATACACAATTAGAAAATTTAAGCCAACGTCCGAACAAAACCGGAATAGATGCGCCACAATGCGTCACACCATTATTGTATCATCACAATTATAGAATTTTTAAAAAGACACTAAATTATTATAATTTTTTTTCTTATATCTCAGTTTTACTTTGTGTAGGCCTATCATTAGTGTTAGCGCTTAAGTGTGAAGAGATTTGTTAAAAACATATGGTATAGCTTAGTAGATCCTTCTAGTTAAAACAGCTGTCAATTGTAGGAAAGGGCAAGCACCACGTCTGGACTTTTAAGGGATTTAAGACATGAGATATTGCGTTTCCAGAATTCTTGCGCCACCTTCACCATCTTTAAAACTTCATTGACCATAATGTAGCCTACACGTCTTCGACTACATCCTGCCTGCATAAATTGTTCTAACTTCTGCTCTCAGTTCTATCGGAAAATAATTGAGGTCTTATATCTGCTATGTTCTAGTTCTGCCATCAAAGAGAAACTATGTAGCAAGTTGTTCTAATGCTGCAATGAATAATTCATTTGGTTAACATTGACAGCATCTTGTTCTGACTTCTGTAAATAGATTGTTGATCTGCTCGCAGAACTCTACTCGAAATTCGACGAAATCATCGACAGTCACGACGCCTACAAGGTATTATATTTATAGATTTAATAGACAGTGGCTTTCTGTATTATAGTAGTAAGATTTAACAGTTATCAATATTCTTTTATCAAACTTGAACAAAATTCACCAAATGAGATCAACCCTGAATAGGTTTAAATCGATTCGGACAAAACTTACCAAACCAGAGTAGGCCTACATGTATATATGCTGATTGGAGTGGTGGTGACTTTTAGGCTACATGTGGTCGAGACAGGACAACGTCGACGCAAAAGAAATTTAAATCTACATCTATGCGGTCATCCTGCAATTAACTACTTCTTCCACAAAATCACAAATAGAGTCATTTCAGAATGACTATTATAACAAGACATGTGTTTAGCTACCACATGTTCGTACTGTTCGTACTGTGTTAGGTTGAGACTATTGGCGACGCGTACATGGTGTCTAGCGGACTACCCGTCCAAAATGGTGACAAACACGCCATTGAAATCGCAACAGTTGCTCTGAAGGCTCTGAGTGCCAGCTTTGTCTTTAAAATTGGGCACCTTCCTGAAAAACCTCTGGAAATTCGAATTGGAATACACACAGGTGAGGAGCCTCGTGCTTGTCTTTTTGGAAGAATAATAATAATGGCACAATATGGCCACAATTGTCCCATAGTTAAATTGATTTAATAATAATATCTAAGTCCATGGGGAATGAAGTACCTCAGGGCAAAATGATGATGATGACGATGATGATGATGATGATGATGATGATGATGATGATGATGACGATGACGATGACGATGACGATGACGATGACGATGACGATGACGATGACGATGACGATGACGATGACGATGACGATGACGATGACGATGACGATGACGATGACGACGATGATGATGATGATGATGTTAATAATAATTGGTATAATAATAATATTAATAATGATATTATAAATAAATTTAAAAAATATATATATATTTCTTATTAATATCTGACACCTGAGGGATTATAGATAGCTCGGGTAAAAAACAATAATAATTATAATTCCTGTTTCCAAGACTTTCTATTCTTATTCAGCGTTTTAACGCTGTGGCCTTCACGGGCTCTTTCGCTAACTCTTTGCCCGATTTGGAAAAGGGATAGCTTTTTCAATAACATAATAACAATGATATTTATCATCCGGGCATTGTCGTCGTCTTGTGTGTAGGTCCGGTTGTGAGTGGCGTCGTTGGAGTGAAGATGCCTCGCTATTGTCTCTTTGGAGAGACCGTCGCCATCGCTTCAAAGATGGAGTCTGGCTGCACCGGTCAGTGACAATTACAGCCTCTTCGTGAAGTCCTTATCAAGCGCTATATAAATGGTCATGTATAACCTGCGTATTGAACCTGAACATAGCCATATCATACATGGCTTTTGGTCCGTAAAAAGGAAAATACAATATGGTGGAAAGGAATATCAATCAATCAATCAATCAATCAATCAATCAATCAATCAATCAACTTTATTGAAAACCACCACAAAGTAATACAAGCTCACAGTTTCCAAATTTGTGTGCAGGTTGTCACTAGGTAAACCCAAAGGAACATTATGGTTCGGCAAAACAGGGTTCTTATTTACATCAGTAATTTATCAGTTATTATACATTGATGGTCACCATTCTAAATCTTCATAATCATATTATAAAATGTCAACAGTTGATTTTTATTGGGAGCTTATAGCTCCTCACGAGATGAGTAAAAGCACGCTAAACACAAACAATCGTAGACAATTCATGCAGTATATATATCAGCGGTTCCCAACCCGTGGCCCGCGGGCCAAAAGTGGCCCGCCAGGCCTCAGAAAATGGCCCGCCAGGCTTCAAAAACGGTCCTCATCTCTCGAAGAATTAACAAAATATACGAAAAATTGACAATTTTGTCAGGATAGAACACATAATTATTTTATAATTACAGATGATTTTATTTTGACGTCTATAAATAGCATAATCATTTTTAACTTTTGATTCAGTTAGAGGCCTAACAATTTATATGCTTTTAGTCGATTAAATTTTAGCATTGTGGGCCCCCTAATGTTCTTTAACTATGAAAAATTGGCCCGCTTGTCCTCCAACTTAGAAAAAGTGGCCCTTAGGTCCAAAAAGGTTGGGAACCACTGATAGATATATATGAACAAGTGCATTATGCAAGCAGCAATAATATAACTCAAACAAGTGCAGCCAAAAGGTAACATTTGAATTTCCGTTTGAATTGATGAACAGTGGGTATGCGTTTAAGGTCATTAGGCAGCGAGTTCCATAGCAGTGGAGTGAGTGGACCATATATTCCAATGCTGTGTTGCCTAGCAGTGGTGCGTACCCTTCGGGTACAATTAATAATATGCAATCGACAAATATTGTACAATGCAGCTAAAACAATAAGAAAAAGCAATGTAGGCCTACATATATGTATTTATATATTTATGTATAATATTTTATG
>OX243828.1:5697744-5867164 GCA_945859605.1 Lumbricus rubellus
AGTAAAAAAATAATTAAAATTTAATGGGTAAAATTTCTAAATTGCTTTCTGTAACTTTTACTCTGTCTCTGATGTATTGTTGCAGGGGAAGCCATCGATGAATATATATTCTGTGCTTGGAAGGAAGGGACTGGATATTCCATTGCCCGACTTTAACACAGATGCAAGCAAACCCGCCGAAACCCAATAAGAAGTTCCTACATAAAACATTTTACCAAACCATACGCAGGCGCCCTGCGTGGTTTGGGGACTAGTTACGTTTTAGCGTAATTACAATTACGTAGTAAAATTGATGGTCTATGTATACGAGATTTGTACAGCAATAGTCTGGATACTATTTCACTCATGCAAAGAACGACGTGGGTAGTACTCAACGGTGATAAACGTTGCATGGGGCATAAAATGGGTGGACAAAAGAGACAGTTGACTTCACTAAACGTCGATGATTTTCAAAGGCGTCCTGAAATAACTATAATCTTTTGTACATTTCAATTCATAATTTATTTCTAACTCAGGCACGTTTTAATTGTAGGCCCTAATTGTTCTAATGTTGAGTTGGAGGTGTTCATAATTATTCGGATATTCTTTGGGCGAATTTGATCTCTGGTGTCAAATCTGGCTAAATTTATTGTCATCTGCAGATTCAGTGATAAAAATTAGTCATTATACGACGAAAAGCTGCAGCCACAATATAAGGTTTTCTCCCTATCCCCGAAACAGAGTCTCCGTGGCAGAATTGAAGCTTTTCTTGGTAACTCCGTATCGGCCTATTGGACCAAAGTTTTATTATATAACAGAGAACGCATGCCTTGTTAACCCATTAGTGCCTAGCGTCCCCAAAAATGGGACACCACTTCAAAAATTCACAGAAAATCAAATATGCATTGAAGATGCAATTTAATGTAATAGCCGTCATGGCAACATGTTGATCAAGTGATTCTGGCAAAAAATGCGCACCAAAAATATTTTTATCGACCGAAAATTTTGTTTTTAATCAGGCCATTGACCTATTTTAGAAAAGGTAAACATTGCAGACATTCCGCTTCTTATTTAAAATTTTGTGTGTGCATTTCTACAAATCTGTCTTTGGTTTCACAAACGTTGGTATATACTAATACATAAATAATTATATAACATTAATTTTAATAAAATATAACATATGCATTTTATCACTGAAGCGCTGTCCCATTTTTGAGGACGCAAGGCACGAATGGGTAGGCCTACGTGAAGTTCAGTACACGCAGTTTTGCATCTTGTAAGACATTTTAGTCAGATATTGTTTGAAAAGAAGTATAAACGGCGGTTTTTAGGCAGAAGTATCACTCGCAGTGATAGTTAGCATTATATAATGTTATTTGACTCAAAATTTTATTGACAACTTCAACTAATAGGCTACATCAGGCCTATGTATATATGTATAGCCTACATGAATATTTCACATGGATAGAAATCGTCCAGAATCTACTAGGCCTATGCAATGTAGTGCGAAATAATAGTCAAAATGCACTCATTCTCTTGTATGCAATTGCTAGAAAATTAAATTTAATAATTTAATTTATTATAATTTATTTCAAATAAATAAGAAAAAATCATTCGCGATGTAATTTGTCATTCTTTTGTAAGGTGTCAGCCAAACTCAAGAAATGCCATTGTGCATTGTGCTCAATATAACATTCCTGCAACATTTCCAGTTAGGCCTACTACAATTTCAGGTTGGCCTAATGACTAGTCAATGGCATGGTACTATGTTGAATACACCACTCGGCTTTTGTTTTGATTCACATCCATGTCACCATAATGGATGATTTGGTACATGGATCCAAAGCCTAGATTAGTCAGGAGGCATATTGGTTGTCAATTAAGTTGATTCCTACTAACAAATAGTGGTCCTTTCACCACTCTTTTTACCAGAGACTGCAGCTAAGCCTTGTTGGCTACACAGACTGTTCGTTGAATACACCACATGGTTACTTTACTCAGTCAGACCTATAATGGAGTTGGGGTCATGAGTCCTCAACTTGGTGTGGGTGGTCATTGCAACAACTATGTTCTGTAGGCTACTATGACTACTTCTTTACCACTCTGAGACTGCTACAGCAGATGAGCAAAATAGCAAGATTTTGTATTGTATCGTATAAAAACATTTATAAAGCGCCTCTACTAGGGTGACCGTTCAGAGGCGCAATTGATTTCTCAATCGAATTTCAAACGTATCACGTTTTAGACTCATCCATCTATTATTTTCAGTGCCAAAAGGCCTAATTAAGACAAAGTCTTGGCAATATACAATAATTATAGTAACTGTTCCCATTCTTGTCTTTTGTTCAGCAAAAATATCAGTCATCTATCAATTATGGTCCATGGCCTGCAAGTTGTACAGCAAAAACTACACAATAATTGATTTGTCGCAGATATATTAGGCCTGTTTAAAATTAGATATAGCAATATTCCGTGCAAGTGGGAAATGTAGGCAAATACATGATTCCCTCTCACCCTAATCCACCTCTGGTCAATTTCGTATACCTTTCTCCAATTGGGGTTAGAGCTAAGAGACGTTGAGAGTAGTTCGAGAGTAGCCTACTAGAACAAAATAACTGGGGTCAGACTGACTCACGAGGAGTTGGAGTGTGAAAATGTAAAAAGAAAACTGTGGTCCAGTGTTATATTCGTTAACGGAAACGATAAGTCGAACTGAAAATAATCCATTCCGTTAACGATAAGTATAACGATAACTGAAAATATTCTAAGAACGAAAACTGAACGGAAACGGAAATAAATGATGCCGAACTGAATAAAAACTGTAACGACAATTAAAATCCGAACGGAAATTATACACATTTATGACTAAAAATAGAAATGAAGTAATTTACTTACTGACTTAAATTAGCGGTGAACCAGTCTTTCGTTGGACTATGTTTTAGAAATGAAGTAATTTACTTACTGACTTAAATTAGCGGTGAACCAGTCTTTCTTTGGACTATGTTAAGAGAAAGTCGTTAATCTCGCGAGATTTCTCGGTATATAACGGTATTATCGTTCACAGTGTTGTCGTTCAGCGGTTCTTTTCGAGAATGTCGTCAAGTTTAGCTCGTTTGTTGTCCGGTAGGAAAACGGAGAGTCCAGTTTGGGAATATTTTGAGTATTGTGAAGAGTCTGGCAAATCGAAGTGCATTGTGATCGATGAGAAAACGGGAAATGAGTGTGGCGTATTTTTGGCAGGGAAGAACTGAAATTATTTAAGAACTGTAACTTGAACTGAAATTATTTAAAAACTGTAACTTGAACTGAAATTATTTAAGAACGCGAAGTTGAAGTTGAACTGAAATTATTTGAGAACTGAAACTGAACTGAAACTGAAATTACTTCCAGCCGAACTGAACTGAAACTGAAATAGAAATTATTTTGTGAAGTAAAATAACACTGCTGTGGTCCTATGAAAGACTGGGGTTGTACCTCCGAAACCTCTCAGGTCGTGTGCTTTGCACACACTGCTACATGATAGCTCTACTGGTCGGGAGCGCCTTTGTGAAGTTTACTTTGTCGGAGCGCTACATAAGTTTCCGAAGGAATGAACAAATATAAATATATATATATATATATATATATATATATATATATATATAGGTCTATAAACAAACATAAAAATTATTACAGTTTCTTTACGTGTCGGAAATTCCGCTCTACATAATAGGGAAAGATGGGCTATAATTATGACGTCATTGGATAATTGCTGCGGCTTTCTTTTCGTTTAGCAATGCTCTCGAACGACGGTCTGTTTCCCGAGATATCGACTCGAAAAATAAGCAAGCGCAGGCAGGCGGGCATAAAGTTCGTTTCGGAAGAAGTGTCAGGTTTTGAAGGACTCATAACTTGGATGATTTGTATGATTTTGGATTTACGATTATATTTATATTATGTGCATTTTGAAAGAATATTTAGCGTTCTTGATCAACGGAGTGTATATTTATTGCCACGTCTGTGCACCAAAATGCGAATAGCAGCTAGTCAATAGAATACTCTTTAATTATTAAAGAATATTCTTTTAAAATCCTATCCGAATATAATTGCTGTGCACGGCTTAATTTTAAAAGATGCATGCTTTCGAACCGCTGCAAATAACGCGTAGGCCTAAGCTTAAGTGAAATGTTTTTGCAAGTTTTGCGCCGCCCTAGGTTTTGCAGTAATCTATCTAACTTGCTCAACGAATTTATATGCGCGTCACTGAAATAAATTAATTCGGGTGAATTAAAATTATAATACCCAGAAATTTGCACAGAACGTGCCACCCCCCCAGCAATTGAGGTTTTAAAGCTTTCACACAATACCAAATATTTGCCCCTCTTTTCAAAATTTCTGTATCCACTACTGAATAGAGGGGCGGATCGATTATTGCCCAAGTGTGCAATTCTCAATGCAGCTATGCTAGGCAGTATCTTAGATTAGAATGGATACATGTAGGTCCTATCATTTGCAAGTCGTCCCTAATCGTTCGATAACTTATCTTAGCAATTTATTTCAAGTGTTGCTTAGGTGATGGTGGATGCAAGGAGGAAGTTTGTTTTCAATAATGGTTTGTGCGGAAAGGTTTTTGGAGAGCACATTTTAGTTTTAAAGCTACAACGACATATAGCAGTGCACGTGCATCGTTTATTCTTGCATGCTCAGACCCAGGTATTGCAATGCTAGTCGCTGCCCACGCGCTATCTTAGGCTACTTACTGGCCCAGTTACATGTAGCTACGTCGGTAAGAGCGCTGACCGCACGTTTATACCCGACTCTGAAAGAGAGCGTGCGGGCCACGGTCCACTTGCTGAAGTGGCTATTTGAGAGATTCAATATAGGCAAGAATTTGTTTAGCGAATCCAGATTATATTTAGGAAACTTTTGCTTATCAATCTAATTTCTATCTAATTAGCAATTTTTTCATGAATTCAGCTCCGACTTAAACAACAATGCTTTCTTCGATCTTGCTTCTAGTCAAGTGACAATAATTATTTTCGCATCAATTCGACGTCAGTTTGGTGAGAAATCTTGTCATATCCAAATTCAAAGCCACCAACGCTATAACCCATGCAATGGCAACTAATTCAAAACGCTAAAACGATAGGAAATCAATTATTCTAGTTGTGGGGAATAGTTGGTTGCATTCGCTAACTTGCTGTTCGACAGTTTCCCGTCATGAATAAACGTTTTATAGCGCAACAACCATCTTGCTGGTCCCCCAACTTGCCTCGTCTCAACCCGTTGTTTAGTCAACCTAAATTCGTCTTGCTGTGAATAACAAAGTGACAGTGAATATAGCGGCCGTGAATAAAGTGACAGTTAATAAAGTAATAGTGAATAAATCGACAATGAATAAAGCAGCAGAGAATAAATTGACAGTGAAGAAAGCGACAGTGAATAAAGTGATAGTGAATAGTTTCATGGTGTGTCACCATAATGTCGACTGGTTGTTCTAACAAAATCTGTCTATACTTTGTTTACCAAGGATCCGTGATGCGAATGGTTCGAGGAAGTCGTTCACTTGACTGAAGTCAATTCATCATGTGAGGAATATGGATCCATCTAAGATCTTCATCCACTCCATTTGCTTTGCGTTGGTCTTGTGTGCTGTCTTCACGCAGCTTCGCAGTCAACCGGTGAGATCGAGACGAGAAGGGGTGATCGGAGATCTTGCCGTGAAGGTATTTTTAAAGAACGAATCGCACGGAGTCCTTTGGGCAGTTATCCTCGCCAAACAGAGGGCGATACAAAACCATCTTTCCCAATTCGATGTAAAGTTCACTTACACATTTATAGGCGATTGCAATCGAAGGGCTGTCACAAAGAGTTTCGCACCGAGATCTGAAAACTACGAGAACCATAGGGTTCTAGCCGGATTTATTCTCGACGACTGCGAGAGGATTTGCGAAGATGTCGGAGTGTACGGCGCTGCTCTCGGCATAAATGTAGTCTCTTTCGGCTGTAACACCGTCTTCCTCGATCCTGATAACGGATTCATAACGTTGTCACGTTCAATGTCAACGGGTAGGAGCATGGGTAAACTGACGCAAGCGATTATGGACACTTTTGAGTGGACGAAGCTTGTTTATATGATGTCAGAAACCGATGAAGTTAATCACCTGAAACTGCAAAGGAACGCCAGTGACTACGATATCCAATTCGACGCCCATTTAGCATATACTCCATCTGGCACCAGCTCAAGTCTGACGTGGACCAAGACAGTCGCAGACCACAAGGACGATACCAGGAGTAAGTCTCACAACATTTCTGCTTCTTATAATCAACTAACAGTTTTCCGATGCAAGATATCGACAGTAGGTTATTAATACAATGATTATCAATTATGCAAATACTGGTAATATTGGTGATGACCGTTGGGCTTTGGCACTAGAACGACAGAGCACTTTGGATTGTTTCTAAGAGCGTGGGGGATCATTTTGTGTCTCTGGTCAAGAAAATAATAATAATAATAATAATAATTTTTTTAAAATAATAATAATAATAACGACTAGGTGCCATTCCAGATGTTTTTATTTTAGTATTAGGGTGTAAGTCCCTGAGGGATCATATGTACCTCGGGGCAATAAAAAATAATAATAATAATACACAAGTAATAATTGGATAATTTCAATTTCAACTTGATGCAATATTAAAAGGATCGTGCTACAGATAAGTCTTTTTTTAAGAAAAATAAAAAATTGGCCACCGGGCTATACCTTAGTTCATAATGAAATTTTGTACATATTCGATTACTATGCGATGTATTGCTTACATGGGCGCCGATTATTGTGCGCTTGTGTTCTGAAGAAAACAGAACGCTTTGTAAGTATAATAGAGTGGCACCTTGTTCACCTTGTGCTGTCAGTTCGTTGAACTCTAGCGATCGTCATGCCCAGCCTTCTCCATTGCTTTCTTTCTGATGTCGCTTCTCTTAGTTATTCCAGATTGATTCCTGTTGTTTCTTGAACCTCGTCCAGCCACCTTTTCCTTGGTCGTCCTTGTTTTCTCCTTCCCTCCCCGCATGCCAGCATCATATCTTTCTCCAAACCATTTGAACGCATAACATGACCAAAGAAAACCAACTTTCTTCTTAGCACTGTTTGTTGTAACGACTCATCCATATCGATACCAATTTCTGTGCGCACCCACTCATTTGTCCTCATTTGAGGGGGAGGGGAGGGGGAGGGGGAGGGGGAGGAGGAGGGAGAGGGGGAGATGGTTGAATGCTCTTTTTCAGCCACAGCAACGCGTGGCCGGGTAGGCTGGTTTATAATATATATTTTGTTACACGCTAGCCTAAGGAGAAATTACCAAGGTCCTCGGGTTGTAACAAAAATATAGATTTAATGTGTATAACAAGCAATTTACAGGCAAAAGCACTTTGTGAAGGTATGACTGTTCACAAACAGCTCGACCAGAAGACAGTCCAAAACTTCAGCAAGCCTAAAGAAGACTTTCAACGCCGAAGGGAAAATGCACCAGCGAGCAAACACCAAGCAGGCGAAACAGACACCACCGAACATCAAAGCAAAACGACAAACGATGTCGAAATAAAAGGTGTCTGAACAGACCACCAAACGAACCAACGAGGTCAACCAAAGTGCAGAACAAACGGTGTCTCACTATCGCAACGCAACCGACGTATTTATAGGCCTAGAAAGTCGACGAAAGTTCTGGTGCCTACGACACTCCTATAACATCACCCAGCTGTTAGATTAATGTCTGACAAATAAAGCCACATTAGGTATAACACACAAGGCGTCTAGGCAAGAGCTACCTAACAATTTGTATAATATAATTATATCTTACATGAAAATTTATTGCGAAGATGCGTGGTGGCTTTCTTTTGTCCACAGTTTATCTGCTCTTTCTTCCCGATGACGACGTCGGGGTCATGCATTTCCTGGCAGCCGCTCGTGATCAGAATCTGTACAATGGCGATTACGTGTTTATCGTCAAGTACTACGATCCAAGTGAGCAATTTTTTTATACAAAATTATATTATGGTTCAATGGTCAGGTGATTAGCAAGCGAGAGCACGGATAAGGCCTTGTACACGTAGCGTAGTCAGATGCAGAGTGGCTGGAAGACGAATGCTCGGCGCGGGCGCACCTGAGAGAGATAGATAGATAGATAGATAGATAGATAGATAGATAGATAGATAGATAGATAGATAGATAGATAGATAGATAGATAGATAGATAGATAGATAGATAGATAGATAGATAGATAGATAGATAGATAGATAGATAGATAGATAGATAGATAGATAGATAGATAGAGATAGATAGATAGATAGATAGATAGATAGATAGATAGATAGATAGATAGATAGATCTTCTTTAGGTTAGCTGCCTCTCGGCAGGTCCAGATGCCCAACGACGCCACTCTTCTCGATGTTGTGCCTGTAGCCTTTTCATAGCGCCTTAGAAATTTCGAGTTTGCGATTACGAGTATGATTACCATGTACCATAGTTTGCACAACGTTCAATGGCCACCGTGGTCAAGCTGATACTTCCCGTTTGCTTCTATACTTCGCAACCCCTTCACCTTTATACAAACTGTTTCCCTTCTTACATTATCCTTTCTCTCTCACATCTCCGAATAGGGCTACGTCTGCTATATTTTGTTGTATTGCTTATTAGGATAAGTGTTCAATTGTAGGCTACACGCATAGATTGTTCTTATTGGTTGCATCGGCAGTTTCGTTGCAGGTCGTTAAATAAAGAACATGCTTACTCAGTTATTTTTTAAATTTTATTTTGTTACGCAGTAAGGAGAGATAGTACCGAAGAGCTGTACGAATATCGCCCGGTGACTGTGAACAAAATAGTGGACGAGCTGGTTTACCTTCAAAATGGCGTGATGTCAATTATGCGCCGTTCAGCATCGCCGCAACATTTCAAAAACTTTTATGACACTTTAAAAAATGCGACAACAGATCCAGAGACGTTGGAATTTCTTAAGGAAAAAGTGGATATTATCCCAAAACTACCTCGGGTGAGCTGCAGTTCTCTGCCGTTTTCGTAAATTTTCTCTATTTCAACGGACTTCGAATCATCCCCGCCGGTCCAAGAAAGAATATAAACATCGGCTACATACTTTTGATGGTCTGTTGTATCGAGCAATCTGATCATATTTCATTGCTTTCACATTTTAGGATTTTGCGATGTTGTCAAGAGTGTATGATGCTGTTATGATCCTGGCTCACGGCATCGAGCTTGCTGCGAACAAGTCGGGTTATAGATTTCTCAGCATGTATGGCAGCTTAGAGTATGCGATAGAATCCGCCACAATCATGCACGAAGACACTACAATTGAGGACGGTGAGTTCGCCACCGACTATAACTATCGTCGAATATCGAGACAAGGGTGAGATCATTAACGACCCAATGGGATCCAATGGAGAATTATGGGCTCTACCATACGTTTACACACAATACAATATATATACATGTAATTGATAGCATTATATATTCTTATAGTGAAAATGTCATTATAAACGATATTATAGTATATAATATTGGAACGGATCCATGGGCAAATCCGGTCACGGCCCCCATCGAGAAATCTGCACAGGACGTAAGCTAATCAATGCAGCGGGAATAGGTGAGAGAGAAAAATTGGCAAACGATCCAATGGGTGAATAAGTTTTGAAGCAATTTAATGCAGAGACAGAAATATGACATATGACTAAGAAAGGTCATCAGCTGTTTTGGCGAGGAAATGGTCTAGGTTTTATTTGTTATTTATGTATTCGCCCCTGTATAATATCTCAATAATTTTTATAGTCTTTTATTGGAGTGTAGGGCCTATGAGGCTATAATTTTATGACCCTATGTAATACAGTAATGTAAACATCAGCAAAAACTATTATCATTTTTTCACATTTTCTGTCTGGACAGGTCATCTCTGTTCTTTTAGTCGCACACGAATAGCAATCATGTAAACAGTATTATAATATGCTTGATAATTATGATCGTGTTATTATATTATAACAGCAAATAATGCAGTTATTATAATCATATAATATTAAATAATGTTATATCTCGGGGCAAAGTTCTCTCCCTGAGATCCCCATATTAAACACTGTCGGTTTCTCAATACCTTTCACTTTGTCCGTTGTTCGGCTGGGGAGCCGCCTCCGAGTAGGCACCTTGAAACGGCGCTATGAAATTCCCGGAATGAATGAATGATCTTACAAGTACCTTCTTTGCGTTCTAAACATTATGTAGGCTTCGGTGGAACTTTTTTCATGGACGAGAAATACGGCGACAAACAAGCCGATTACGACATCATTATGATAAAGAACGGGAAAGGATTGCTGTTGGCCAACTTCAACAGATTGACCGGCAAGATGGAGAATGTTTCGGAAGACGGTGTCATATGGCCCGGTGGGTCTACAAAACGCCCTCCTGGTCAACCAATGCCGTGTGGTTGGGACCGCAATCTCTGTATACCAATACATGGTAAGTATCATGGGGTATCTATTGAAGGGGTTTACGGGTTCGAAACCCCCACCACAAATTTAATATGTAATCTCCGAGGTTTTCTTAACTAATTCCGTGTATAGGCTATTCTGAGTATTTTGCGACAGTGTTCATTGAAGACACCAGCTCCCTGCCCGAAATAGAAGCCCCCTCCCCAATTTTCAGTCTTGCAGACCAAGATAATACTATGGCTCGTCGTGACCTTTTACAGGTTGGGCCGGACCACGCGGGACAATCCTTCCTTCCGATTTTCCGGATATCTTAGTACACGGATCTGCATGCAACTTTGGAAGCATCTGCAATGAGTTGTTAATCGTTACTCGTCCGAGTGGGTGTTTTATGGGACGCCACACAAAAGATCTGGTTGAAAGAACGAATGAAGGACGGAATGAGTGAATGACTGACTATAAATTATATGAATACGATCTGCATCGGTAGGCATAAAGTGGTCCGTTTGGGGATGGAGCACAGATAATCCCAGAGGGTTCATCTGTTATTCTGCGTCTTCTTTCCTAGGCCTCTTATACGCCCATTTGCTAACTAATTACATTGAAATTTCTATAGTCTCGATGACCATTTAAGTAATCGTTATCGTAATCGCAATCTCCAAACAGTTTAAAGCGCTACTCGAAAACCAAGCGCGGGTAACCAGCTTATTCACTAGCGTTGCGTTGAGTCAAAAGGGTTGTCCATAGGAGTAGTCCAAAGCTGGTCTGGGTCGAGTTACCATAGGATTAGAGGGGGGCGAAACAGCAACACTAAGGCAGGCGGCGCGTGTCGTCAGGGTCGTAATTGGATGGGGTAAGAGTTCTTGAAAAGGTATGATTTCGGTTTTGGCATCCCGGTGATACCCATACAAGAAGTTCATCACTATATACACGCGAAATCATTGGGTCACTACAAAGAATAAAATATAACGCTCGATGTATTGTAAATGATAAGTTTAAACGATATGTTTTATGTTAGGAGTTGTTATAACCTGAGTTTGATTAATGCTGATATCTCGCCATGTCATGTTAGGAGATGTTATAACCTGAGTTTGATTAATGCTGATATCTCGCCATGTCCTTATGCCGCTCTAGCTTGGTTGCTGGCGAATGCTTGTAATTTTCATCAGGGCAACTTTGTAAAAGGGTGAAAATATTCTTATTAATTTAAAATAAAGCTTATATAATGCTTGTAAATCATTAAACTTATAGTAGAAAGACTCAATGATGCTACAATTTCTCGTTTAAAGGGCTCAACTTAAGCAAATTATCTGCTAACCGCATGTGATATCACACAAATTTCTGCCTAAATCTTCCAAGGGTTTGCAAGTCACAAGATGTTTGTTCTACTGGAAATTATCATTTTATAATTATTCATGGGTCTGTCTCTTGGAGTACTCTGTAAAACTAGCACTTCTTGTTGGCATATTTATTCAAGAAACTGGTACATGTAGGAATCAATGTTGCGCTATGGCTTATGGGTACCGTATTCAGTATGGTGATTTTTGTGGTTGCGTGGGCGCTTCCTGAGTAAAATATGGACCTTGGCCTCCTAATGGTAGGTGGTTTCTACATGGAAGCCGAAGCATTATGCCATTTCCTTAGCAGAATTTGCGGTGCAGCATTTTCTGAAGGAGCCGCCTTTCCTGGGAGCCGCCTTTCCATGTAACCGCATTTCCTGGAAGTCGCAATTCCTGGAACCGCGACCTAATTATCTTAACTATTTAGTATACTTGGCCTAATTATCTTAACTATTTAGTATACTTGGTCTAATTATCTTAACCAATTCCTGGTTAACCTCTGACCTGGGCTCGGGGTAGTGACCTAATTACGTGGGCCGTGACCTAATTGCCCCATAAGTAATTATAAAAAATAGCTGACTAATTACTAATTAATTACTAGTTAGTAAAAATACTTCATTAGCTCCAGGATGGGTAGGCCTACATTTCTATCTACTTCTATCTGAATGGGACCGTTCTTCTTTGATTGTAGTGATTGTACTCGTATCCGTGATTGTTCCAATAGTTGTCTTGACCGCCATCATCCTAGGCTCACTGTATCTGTACAACCGGTCAGTAGAAGGAATTGTCTGTGCGGAAAATATTAGTTAACAATACGCAACAGACGGTGGCATCGTCATCATCATCATCGTCACATCGTCATCCTTGTCGTCGTCATCATCATCATCATCATCATCATCATCATCATCATCATCATCATCATCATCATCGTCGTCGTCATCATCATCATCATCATCGTCATCATCATCATCATCATAATCATCATCGTCAACAATATCATCTTCATCATCATCATCATCATCATCATCATCATCATCATCATCATTGACAGCTTCCTTTATTGAAAAACAGACACGATCCTATTGTAAGAAAAAATTTTGAGAATAATTATTGCTACTATGATTCTTTTTCTTCGTTCCCGGTGTTGTGCATAACAGTGCCCATAAATGCTTTTGAGGTATAGCGTTATTATTATTTATTATTTTATTATTTTATTATTATTTTTATATTTTTATTATTATTATTACCACCACCACCAACACCACCACCACCACCACCACCACCACCCCCCCCCACCACCACCACCACCACCACCACGACCATCACCACAACTACTACTACTACTACTACTACTACTACTACTACTACTACTACTACTGGTATTAGTGTTATTATAATTATTTTTTTTTACCCGAGGTACCTAAGATCCCTCGGAATTTCAAAAAATTATGATTGGAGCTGTTATTCAATGTAAGGAAAATCAGGCCTCGTCCTGTTATTATTATTATTATTATTATTATTATTATTATTATTATTATTATTATTATTATTATTATTATTATTATTATTATTATTATTTTATTATAACACACATTTATTTTTTCAAAAGAAACTGAAAAGTCATACAGGCTAATGGAAATGCTCTATTGTTCAACATTCATAGTCATTCAGTCCAAGACCTCCAGGTGTCTTGACTGATCGAGTCTATTGTACCCAAAATGGACAACGAGTTCCCTATTTGTAGGGCGACTGAAAGGCGCTGAAACAGATGGCTCGTCTCACGCTGGTAATAATAATATTTTTTTTTCTTTTTCTTTTTTTTAGTTGCCCGAGGTAGTAAGGATCCCTCGGGCTGTAAAAGTGAAAAAGAATAAAATCAGGTTATAGGTTCTCGTCTCCAACTTGCTTATTATTATTTTTATTATTATTATTATTATTATTATTATTATTATTAAGAAAAAAGCTAATACCTGCCATTTCAGGACCCACTGTTATGGAATAGCCTACCTCTAAACAGTCCATGCCTCTAATAGTTTCTCATGGCTGAAGCGTCGACTATAAATTATATGAGTCGAATTGACATTTTTAATCACAGTTTCGATCTACATGTATATCACTTGCGTGTGATGCTTTTATACCAGAGACCAGAAATTGAAAGCTGAACTGGCGTCCATAGACGCCTGGACGATCAAATATCAGAATCTTCAGTTCGTCAACGCCGACAAAAATATCAGCTCATCCTGTAACGAATCAGCGGTTCGTGTGCAATCTTTCGTCTTTGTGTTTGATGACGTAAATACCTACAATGTATGATAGAAAAAATGGCAGACAGACAGACAGACAGACAGACAAACACACAGAGGAACATCCAGAGCGATGGATGACAGATAGATAGACAGACAGACAGTCAGACAGATAGGCCTAGATGGGTAGACGGATAGATGAATAGGTAGAGGGAAAACGAGATAATGAAAATATCCGACTTTGTTTATCTAATTTCTGATGGTAGTTGTATAAGCTTACACAACACGCATAGAACTGCTGTCTGTTCTGATTTTCGGTTCTGAAGACCGCTCCTCGGTTGTCTGAGGACATGATTCGTCAGATCGTTCGCATCAGTAAAACGCTGACGGAAGAAACTCGACGCAACTACGACGACGTCGCCGTCTATCGAGTAAATAATTAATTATACACACCGATAAAATAAACAACTAATGTAACTTATCTCATCAAACCTCAATCTATGCTATCTAATCTGACTTAATGGTATCGAAACTAATATAAACTATAAATCTGAAAGTCTGTCCTTGTGTGTGTATGTCTGTCTGTCCCAAGACAGGCTCTGAAGTCGCATATTTTTGAGTGTCGAAATATTTAGTAAAATTTATTTTTGCAAATTTGTAGGCTTTAGGGGGCCTAGGGCGACAATTTTCAGCTCCCAATTCACTCAAATCCCGAGTTATGTACATTTTAAATGTCGATACGGTACTTTACGCCAAAATAAGACGATAATTATAACGGTCGTGTGCATTTCTGTCCCAGGGTAAAGTTATCAAGTATATATCAAGACGAATTGCAATTATGACTTAAAAATGATATTTTGAATTGATGAACGCGAGGTGAGAAAAAAATAGCCACAATGATAATAAAAAAAATAATGTAGTAGGCTATCTCGACATTTTATGAAGGGCCAATTCAGTGGCGGTTTCGGTGCAGAGGCCCCAGTGAAAGGACAAATACAACGTGTAGGTCTAAAGGAGGAAAACGGTGACCCGTCATAATAGCCCCGTCAAAACAGCCCCGTCATAATCGCCCAGCGACAAAATAGCCCCGTCATAATCGCCCAAGGACAAAACAGGCCAGAAAAATTGAGTTCCCGACAAAATAGCCCCGTCAAAACAGCCCCGTCAAATCAGCCCGTGTAAAGAGTTCCGCGAAAACAGTCCAGTCATAGACGACACGGACAACTATTTTGAAGCCTATTTCAGATAGGCCCTATATAGAAACATTCATCCAGCTTCCATTTCTTAAGCGTTTTATCATTCACTCGCCTTCCATTTAAGATCTATAAAACCTTGGATGAAGCTGGATGAAGGTTTTATTTATCTTAAATAGAAGCTGGATGTATGATAACACGCTTGAGGATTGGAAGCTGGGAATTCGCTTTATAAATCGAAGCTGGATGAATGAAAAAACGCTTTAAGAAATGGAAGCGGAATAAAGGCATATATATTTTAAATAGATGCTGGATGGATGATCAAACGCTTGAGAAATAATCGAAGCTGGATGAAGGTTTTATAGATCTTAAATAGAAGCTGGATGAACGATAAAACGCTTAAGAAATTGAAGCGGGATGAATTTAAGGTCTTTATATTTTAAATAGAAGCTGGATGGATGATCAGACGCTTGAGAAATCGAAGCTGGATGAAGGTTTTATAGACCTTAAATAGAAGCTGGATGAATGATAAAACGCTTAAGAAGTGAAAGCGGGATTAAGGTATTTATATTTTAAATAGAAGCTGGATGGATGATCAAACGCTTGAAAAATCGAAGCTGGACGAAGGTTTTGTAGATCTGAGCTGGATTGACGATCCTAAATAGAAGCTGGATGTATGATAAAACGCGAAGTTCGTTTACCAAAGCGATCATTTCCGGAAGTCATCTTAAACTTTACTAGCATTATTTTAATCAATTCGGCTTCCTTAAGAAGACGTTAATTTCATCGGTCTATTTTTTCCCGAAAATCGTGTTATTCCGCGACTTTGTCGGTCCCCGACAAAATAGCCCCGGGCTGTTCTGACGGGGCTATTTTGACGGGGCTATTGTGTCGCTGCATGGGCGATTTTGACGGGGCTGTTTTGTCGTTGGGCGATTATGACGGGGCTGTTTTGACGGGGCTATTTTGACCGGGCTATTATGACGGGGTGCCGAGGAAAACATTCCAGACATGAAAACATAGAGGAGAGAAAGGTCATTCAAAGCATATATATAGGCTAAGAGCATATTATTTTGAGGGTGGGAGGTGTAGGGTGGGATGTGATGGGCGTTGTGGGGGGTGGATTCGAAATTTACCGGGCAACGACGTTATCCGAGAGGGGTGCGGCTGGGTGAGGCTGGGTAGGACAAAGCGAAATGCGTCGTCGTCATCGTTGTGATCATCATCACCACCACACCATCACCATCGTCACCATTGCCACCACCACCATCATCATCGTCGTCGTCATCATCGTCATAATCATCATCATTCTCATCATCATCATCGTCGTCGTCATCATCATCGTAATCATCATCATCATCATCATCATCATCATCATCATCATCATCATCATCACACTTCATGATTGACACGCGTGATGTCTTGCACTGATTACCTGTAGTCCAATCTGGTATCGGATTGCTGCTCTGGTTTCACGCTGCATCCTTGGTTGCGCTCCATCTTACGTACGCCATCTCTGTCGTCCAGTCTCTGACTTTGAAGTGGTTTGGGCTCTCCTTTCTCGGTTGTAAGACCGTCCATATGGAATGACCTCCCTTCAAAGCTGCGTTTACTACATCTGACCAATAATAATATTAAACTCTGCTTATAAAACTTTCAAAACTTTTCTCTTTAGTCGTGGCCCTTCATTATTATAGTTCTTGAAGGGACGCTAGAAGAGTCCATAATTATAAGTGATTAAATTTCGCATATAATAATCGATATATGACCGTACAAAGCGTGTCTGTTGTTGGTCTCTTTAGGATTCTCCTGTCAAGGTCACCCACGTGACGAGAGCGGCGATTGACTACAAAGATCCAAAGATATTGTCCGAGATAAAAGAGGTGACACGGCTCGCAAAGAGATTCTAATTAAGTATCCCTAATCAACCTCCGCTTCTACTCTTCCTCCTAATCCTACAAATCCATCGCCTTCTCTTTTTTCTCGTTCTTTTTCTCTCGTTCTTCGTCTCATTATCCAGGTGGTAGAATTTCTCACCCAGATCTCCTATCTCTACAAATCTGAGGCTTGAAGGCCCTGTCTGGAAAATCTATAAACGAAATGCGCGATTTGATGTTTGAATATGTGTGGAGTGTTTCTAGCACTGCGCTTATTTTGGTAAACTGATAAAGCAGATTCATATTCAGGTGATGGATCTACTGTTTTAGGTGGCGAATCCAAATCCGTTGGAATCCGGCTGAATTTAGCGATATTATTATGATTATACTTCCTCTTCAATCACTTTACTCCACCTCTTCTTCTTCTTCTTCTTCTTCTTCTTCTTCTTCTTCTTCTTCTTTTTCTTTTTCTACTTCTTCTTCTTCCTCTTCTTCTTCCTCTTTCTCTACCTCGCCCTCTCCCTCTCCCTCTCCGTATCCCACTTCCTCTTCTTCATCTTATTCTTCCTCTTCCTCCTCCTCCTCTTCCTATTATTATTATTATCATTATTATTATTATTATTATTATTATTATTATTATTATTATTATTATTATTATTATTATTATTATTATTATTATTATTATTATTATTATTATTAATCAAAGGTGTGCCAAACAATAATAATAATAATTATTATTATTATTATAGTGTATATATTTTATTTATTATTGTTATTATTATTATATTATTTATTCTTCTTAATCTTATTCTTATTATTATTCGCATTGTTTTTTAATGGAGTATGCTCCTGATGGTTGTTGGAGAAGAACAAAGACACCCGATCCTGACACAGACCCTGACTGACCGTACCATCTAACATAATATGTATCATACAACATGCCTGTCTATTCTGCATTCAGATGCGGCAAGTGAGTCATCCGAATCTCAGCGGTTTCATTGGCGTCTGCATAGTCGCTCCGAACGTTAGCATCGTGATGACCTACGCTACGAAGGGAACGCTACACAACATTCTCGTGAGGTCCGCTATGGAGTTGGACTTTGAATTCAAGTCGTTCTTTCTCCATGACATCGCCCGGGTGAGAATTGTTCACCAGTCACAGCGTCTACACTCTACAGTGTTACCGATAATTATAAGTTAATAAGCCTACCGAGTTTATGTGAAATCTTCACCATCCAGCCAACCGAGCCACACCCAACATAAGACCACTCCTCTGATATCTACATGTACGTGAAATCTTCACCATCCAGCTTACCCGCTCTACCCTATTATCTGCCTGTCCAACTCTTTCACGACCTCTGTCACAACTCGCAACTGTGTATTATGGACCTACACCGTGGTTCAATAAAAAGTAAGTCAAACTGTTTCGTATAATATTTTTATTATCTCTAATGCCTGTTAATAAATCACACAAAATTTTTCAAATTTTTAGAGAATTGATCCAACCATATGAATCCAACATATCATGCTTTAAATTTGAACGGAGAGTAAATTATGAATCTTTCAACTTCATCTTCTGAAATTTAAGTTTACGAACAATTTTCTTTTGGATCTTGCAACAAAGTGATTCAAACATGAAAACGGTCTTTATTATTTTTGTGAAGAAACTCTAGATAGTATAAATCGGTTGCTTATTTAAATAAAGAAGATGTAGAGGCGACTGGATTTGAATCTGGACTGTTCGGAGGTTTTAATGTGGGAGAAATTAAGTATGGTGTATCTTGTTCGCATTTCGATGGTTTCCCAGGCCTTGTGAGCTAGCCTTCTGGGGCTATAGATTTCTGATAACAGGTAGGAGATGCTGTGACAGCAGAACGTAGCGATAATAATAGACTTCGTTTATTTTTACTCCTGGATCACTGAGTACCAAATGGAAACGACTGAGCGTCGAAACCGCAACGAACACCATAACAGACTTCGTGAAAACTTAAATTTCAGCAGATGAAGTTGATAGATTCGTATTTTTCTATCCGTTCAAATTTCAGACATCATTATGTTTGAATCATATTGTTGGGTCAATTCTCTAAATATTGGGGAACTACATGTATTTATACGATTAATCATCAGGCATTATAAATGAAAAACAGTTTTGCATTTCTTTTTTCAAACCACGGTGTATATGCATTTTTGATCAATAGAATTCAGAATGCAAATAGACGTTGCTGTGAAGCTTTGTGAAGGTTGTTATTAGCCAAGAATTAGCTAGGACAGGGCGTGTGCATGGACGACCACTTATAATATTATGTAACTGTATGTTGCAGGGAATGAGCTACCTGCACAATTCTGACATCGGTTCCCATGGTAACCTGAGCAGCCTGACTTGCGTCATCGATAGCCGATGGGGTTGTCAGATTACGGATTACGGACTCGGTCGGTTTAGAAAGAATGCCAAAAAGCGTAATATGAACTTGGGACGATGGGTTCGCGATCACGTGGGAAAATTGGAAAGGAAGAAAGACAAAACGCAGGAAAAAGTCTTACAGCTGGAAGATCCCAACAATCAAACAGATTTATTATCACAGGAAACAGCAGCAGACAGTGATCAACAGATCATCTTACAGCTTGAAGATCCCAACAATCAAACAGATCTATTGTCACAGGAAACAGAGGCAGACAGTAATCAACAGACCGTCGTACAGCCAGATGGTCCCAAGGACCAAAAAGATGCAAAACCAATGGAAGGAGCGAAAGGCAAAAAACATTTAACCGTGGAATCTTACGAACGGGATGACATGCTCATTAAATGTATGACTTCGAATGCTATCTCTTTGCTAATTAGTTGACCAAGGCCGTAGCAAGGGGGACGTTTTTGGTGTTTGAACACCCCCCCCCAAATCGAAGATGTAAAAAATAATATAATGCACTTACTAGCACTTGATGTAAAAACCATGAAATAAAACCATGAAAACACCCCCCCCCCCAAATGAAAAATGTAAACAAATAATAGAATGCATTCACTAGCACATAATGAAAAAAAACAGGAAATTAGGGGGAAAAGGAAAGAAGAACTGGTCGTCAGAAATTCTCCGCCGAAGAAAAACACCACCCGAAATCAAATCCTAGCTACGGCCTTGTAGTTGACATATCTGAGAGCAGGCTATTTAAGTTCAGGTACATTTAAGATAAGATAACTTCGGAGACTTTCAGCTCCGACCAAATTCCCCTGCCTTGCCAGTCCGACCATGTTTGTAGCATAGGAAATGTTGATATGATCAACAATAGAATTGCGTACACACAGCGTACTAGTAATTCTGTGAATTGCGTATCGATCAAATGCTTGTCCTAAATCCCTTAGAAGGAATCTAAAACCCATTAATTAGTCTTGGACGTGGATCTCTACTGGAAGTATCTGGACACATCTGTGACTCGACTCAATGCTGATGAATAAGCTTATGCCTTGTGCCCTAGTTTTGAGCAGCGGTTTAGTCTCTCTTCTAGGGTTTGCGATTAAGATTACAAAAAGCTGACGTGAGTTCGTTTTAGCTTATGCCGCTGATGGTATCAGAAATGCAAATGATTTCGGGTTTTCAAGGATGTGAATATTAAAAAAAATTGGGTTCACAACATTGGGGATGCGAAGAACAGAGGAAGTCCATATGATCATAATTATATCGGGAGAGTCGGTAGCGCTCTTAGGTAGCCGCATGTCAAAATGTCGAGTTTCTTATAAATCCCTCTTAATCTTCAGATTCTCACTGAATCAAAGAGAGCAAGAGAGTGTGAGGGAGAGAGAGACAGACAGGCAGACAGAGACAGACAGACAGAGACAGACAGACAGACAGAGAAAGAAAATTACGGTTTATGAGATACGTTTACTAATAATAGTTTTATCGTTGAACAGTCTTTCTTAAATCGCTGCTCTTAATATATAACAAAGAGAATTAATAGGGATTACGAGAAGATTATCGGAGTAAAACATTTCTCCTAGTTTTTCTGGTGTTGTCTTAGATCCGTTATGGACGGCACCTGAGCTGCTGCGTTTGTCCAACAGAAACCGACCGCTTTACGGAACGAAGAAAGGAGATGTCTACTCATTCGGCATCATCGTCCAAGAATCACTCATCAACCAGCTTCCGTTCGGTGTCGATCTAGAAACAATGAGCCCAGAAGGTTAATCAGATAAATTCAATCTATTGATACTATTGCTTCTAAGCACAGGACATAACACATAAAAGAAGACGCAAGTCATCCTCAATGAGTAGGCCTGTATACAACAGTTACTGTAATTGAAGGAAGTAGGCCTAATAATTATGCACCATGACATCGATCACGTTCATATCACTCTATCATGGTATTCTATCATCGATAGGGAGCATCTAGGCAATCCAGAAGGGACGAATTCCTGCAATGTACAATGTATATAGAGGCACTTTTAACCTACATCAAAGTGGGAGATGGCGCATACAGTGTCGTATCTAAGTATGATTGTTTAAAACGGACTTTTTTCTCCTTTTTTTCAAAATGTTTATTTTATTTTATTTTTCGTATCGTTTTAGTTAGTCTTATATTTTACATATCTATGCGGTAAACGGGCATTATACCACTGGACATTATCCCCCTCGGTCAAAACTCTCATGACATTAACCCCCCCCCCCCCCTAACCCTAACGTTTTACCATGGCTGTGAAAATAACGTTATCTAAAAGTTATTTAAAGGTATCTACAGAATAGATCTATGTTAAGGCGAAGGTATATGGGCCCATGTTAAGTTCTTAGACATTAGTTAAATATCACAAGAATGAACTTGAACTTGAACTTCAGCCGTCCTCACCGCGAGTGTTGGCCGCGTCATGAATAATCCCTTTCCATTCTTGTCGATCCTCTGTGCTCCTCGTGATCTGCTCCATTGTCATACCAGTCCATTGCAAGTTTGAATGTTGTCCATCCATGTCATATTAGGTATACCCCGGCCTTCCTCGCCCACCCGGTGCCGTGCCCTGCATCAGATCTTTTTCTATACAGCTTCCTTTTTTCTAATTATATGTCCATAATATCACATCTTCATCTCTTTTATGCTTGATAGTAACATTCTGTCAACTCCAGCTTTTTCAAGTACCCATTCGTTTGCTCTTTTCTCCGTCCATGCTACACGCAGTAGTGTAGTCCTAAAAAATGAAGTGGGCTAACGCTCTTTATAATAATATTATTAGTAGTAGTATTATTATTAATATTCCATTATCCCTGGAAAAAAGTGGGGGAACGGCGTTCCCCCGCGTTCCCCCTCCACTACACCACTGGCTACACGTAGTACTCGTTTTTCGAATGCGTTTATTCTTTCCTCGTCGGATTTCACAAGAATGTGCTATGATTTATATTCGAAGTGACTAGCGGACCGCCAAGCGGCCGTCGAATCTCAAATACTAGCGGACCGCCAGTCACGTGTAACCTGTCACATGACGAGTCTTGATTCTTGAATATTGTTACAATGGCGGCAGTTACCGATAGTTGGTTTTATGTCGGACAAAAGTTTTCTTGTTTTAATGACTTAGAAAATTACTAGAAACAGAGTAAGCAACCAGTTTTTTTCGTGAGTGTTGGTTAGGTTCAGGTTAGGCGTCGTGAGGGTCGGTTAGGGTTAGTTTTAGGGTTTGTTTAGCCATTAGAAACTCTTGTGGATTGGTGTAAATAGAAAGCCTGGCGGCTTGCTAGTATTCCGTATTGGACGGCCGCCAGTCATGTGACAGGTTACACGTGACTGGCGGTCCGCTAGTATTTGAGATTCGACGGCCGCTTGGCGGTCCGCTAGTCACAGCCATTTATATTTGCATATTATACATGATAATTATGCATCCAAAATCTATATGAGAATAATAATTGTAGATTAGTATGTTAGACATTAGGATTTTAAACCAAAAACATCTGTAGGAATATCTAAAAAGCTATTACACTAGTCACGGCTGTCGTTCATTTTAAATATAATTTTATATGTCAAAAAGACATTTAGGCCTACATTATCTTTAACTTAAGCCGAAAACAACACTAACGTGTCTTAAATGTATAACTTAATGACACTAACAAGTCTCTCCGGTGACGTTTTTAACAAATGAACACAACGAACCAAACCAGGAAAATTAAGCTTTCTCATAATTTTAGTCCTAAATGAAGAAATAGACTAAATTCAAAAAGACGGAATTTTGTCCGCGAGGAAAAAATTTCATACGCAAAATCAGGGTGGATGGGTTGTATGGGGGCTGTTTTCCGGGAAGGTAATGCCCGGGATGTTGTCCAGGTGGCATAATATTCTACAACCAGCTATGGGTAATAATATATACATTGCATAGTGTTCCGTTATTCACTCTGAGATTGTATTTCCTACGTGTAGAGATCATAGCGAATGTAAAGAAAAAGAAGCTGCACTTCCGTCCCACTCTGCCGCCCAACTGCTGCCACCAGGACTGGGTAGACCTGATGCATTCAGCCCTGGATGAAGATCCCTGGAAGCGCCCGACTTTCAAAGCTATCAATAGCCGAATATCTGAGCTGACTGACTCGGCGTGAGAAAATTTGCATTTCTAAATAGGCCTATTATTATTCCCTTCCTTCAGTACAACTTTCAGTGTTTATAGACGGTTCGGCTAAGTGAACTCTAAAAATTATAAACGTTTTATGGATGGTTATAATTATTGGGGTTGTTTGGTAGTGTAGCGGTTGGACCGTCAATCTAATCAGTGCCTTCACATGCAGTAACATCATTTTATCTATACCATAGAAGTTGTTTCCAATGACTTATTAGGCTACTATAATTACAACTATAGGACCTACACATATAAACCTATATATCATCATCATCATCATCATCATCATCATCATCATCATCTCAGTCCATAGGCACAATGCCCGTTGGTGTCGATCGCATGTTTCACCATCATCCTCCATTTGTCGCGTTCTTGTGCCAGCCAGCTCAGTTTCTGTTTGTCCATTTCGCACCAGTCTCTGACGTCGTCCAGCCATTCCCTGCTTGGTCTCCCTCTGACCCCTGTGCCGTCAATTACCCCGAACATAGTTTGCTTCACCAGTCTGCTGTTGTCCATTCTGCACACATGTCCAAAAAAGTTGAGCTTCCTCTCTATTATCACTTGTTCGATGCTTTTATTGTTTCCCACTCTTTCACGCACCTCTTTGTTTGTTATTTTCTGTATATACTCAAGTATATAACTACTACTTTTGATTTTAACTAATTTCCGTGCACTGTAGCCTACTAATGATACCAATATTTCACAAAGTGAAACTTAGTAATTTTCATTTATGTACGTCTAGAGAGAAAATACCAATGTTCACAGTTTCCAGGTTTGCATTTTCAGGCTCTTGTTGAGTTGTTTTTTTATTGCAACCATTGTGTCTTGCCACCTCCTGCAAAAATAATATCTAGGGTTTCCCACGTGTAGCCTACATGTGTGTATAATTATGTCATCTAGTTAGCACCTGAAATGAAACCAACGAAGATGCAGGAAGGCGTAGTAATTAACTTGGAATGATTGTGTGCCTTTTTTTATCGTAGTTCGGAAGACATGCTGTCAAAGTTGATGAAGATTCTCGAAATGCACGCTTTGCACCTCGAGGATCTGGTGAAGAAAAGAACGAGCCAGATTGACGAAGAGCGAGAGCGAGCATCTCATCTGCTCTACAGTCTTCTGCCGGAGTGAGTGTTAAAAACGGTGCCTTCTGATTGGCAGGAAATATTTGTTATAAACACAGCTGTGACGGCAATATAGTAAATCTAAATGTCGACCTATAAATTATATCAATTATACTCTTTTTAAAGCTGCGACCACATGGCCTTGACTCTTCTAAAAGTTTGAGCATAGCAATATGTTTCGTTTTTAAGAGTCGTGGCCAACGCTTTGAAGGCGGGTTCGACTGTTGCACCGGAAAACTATCCTGCTGTTACCATCTACTTTTCCGACATCGTAGGCTTCACGAAACTGGCGGCAGCAAGTACTCCGCTACAGGTAAATGTACTCTACAATCAACATGGACGGAGTTTATCAGGGGCTGGGGGGCTAAGCCCCTCCAAGAAGGCCCCAATTCAACTTTTTTACCATGAAAACGGTATCCTTTTTCTGGGTTAGCCCTCCCAATAAGGCCCAGACTCGGGGTTAGCCCTCCCAAGAACGTAAACCAAACTCCGCCCATGACAATCAAGAAAGGTAACCATAAGTATGGCCAGATGTGTCTGCAGATAACTTTGTTGGAGGTGGAAAACGCAATGGCCACGGTTAAATAATTTAGCAAAAAGCTTGAAAAGGGCAACTCAGGAAATTGCACTCAAGTGCCTCTATCACTAAGGAATCCCACTGAGTAAGCTACCTGGGCAACACGGAAGACGTAAGCTGAAATTCCTACAATGCAAGGTATACTTTGTATTTTCGTAGAGGTGCACACATACAAAATTAGAAAATTTAAACCAACGGCCGAAGAAAACCGGAATAGTTGTGCCACAATGCGTGACACCATTATTGTATCATCACAATTATAGAATTTTTAAAAAGACACTAAATTATTATAAATTTCTTTATTCTTATTTCTCAGTTTCACTTTGTGTCTCATCAGGGACGTAACTATGATTTTTCTTTTGGGGGGCTTAAGCCTTAAGTATGACGAGTCTGGTAGTCAATTTAGCCGTAAGCATACAGCGGCTTGATTTATTTGGGGGGTGGCTTCAGCTCCGTTTGGGGCTTAAGCCCCCAAGCCCAACGCTAGTTACGTCACTGTGTATCATTAGTGTTAGCGCTTAAGGGGGAAGAAATTTGTTAAAAACAAATGGTGTAGCCTATAGACCCTTTAGTTAAAACAGCTGTCAATTTTAGAAAAGGGCAAACACCACTTCTGGACTTTAAGAGATTTAAGACATGAGAATTCAGAATTCTTGCGCCACCTTCACCATCTTTAAAACTTCATTGAACATAATATTATTATTATGTACACGCCTTCGACTACATCCTACATGTACCTGAAGAAGTTGTTCTAAGTTCTTCTCTGAGTTCTATCGGAAAATAATTGAGGTCTTAATATAATATATCTGCTCTGAAATTCTGTGTCCGCTGCTCGTCAAAGAGAAACGTAGCAGGTTGTTCTAATGCTGTCATGAATAATTTATTTGTGGTACATTGACAACGTTTTGTTCTGACTTCTGTAAATAGATTGTTGATCTTCTTGCTGAACTCTACTCGAAATTCGACGAAATCATTGACAGTCACGATGCCTACAAGGTATTTTAGATTTAATGGACAGCGGCTTTCCGTATTATCAGTGGTAAGATTTTCCAGTTATCATTATTCTTTGATCAAACTTGTACAAAATTCACCAAATGAGATCAACCCTGAGAAGGTTTAAATCGATTCGGACAAAACTTACCAAACCAGAGTAGGCCTACGTGCATATATGCTGATTGGAGTGGTGGTGACTTTTACAAGTGGTCGAGACAGGACAACGTCGTCGCAATAGAAATTTAAATCTATGCGGTCATCCTGCAAGGTCACAAGGAGGGAAAGGATAAGGAACACGGAATTACGCAGCAGACTGAGAATACAGCGAGACACTGTGGACAGGATGCAGATAAGAAGAATGCGATACTTCGGACATGTCATCAGAATGCAGAGCGGGAGATACCCAAAAGTGGCACTGCAGGGGTATGTGCAAGGGAAGAGGAGAAGAGGCAGGCCCAGGAAACGTTGGATGGATTTGGTGGAGGAGGACTGTCTGACGATGGGATTAACCGTGGGAGAGGCGACGCGGACAGCTCAGGACAGGGTCAATTGGAGGCTATCCACATAGGTGCAATCACGTCCTAAAAGTTGGGGGGGGGGACCATAATGAATCACGTCCTAAAAGTTGGGGGGACCATAATAATAAAGTTAGGGGACCACTCAAAAGTTGGGGGACGCGTCCCGTGGGTCCCATAGGGTGGCTGCGCCTATGGCTATCCATAAAGGAGCGGCTGATGCGGGCGCAAGCTTAGCCAGGGCCATAAATGCCAATGGTCATCCTGCAATTAATTACTTCTTCCACCAATAGAGTCATATCAGAATGACTATAACAAAAAGACATGTGTCTAGCTACCACAATCATGTTTGTGCTGTTCATTTTATTAGGTTGAGACGATTGGCGACGCGTACATGGTGTCTAGTGGACTGCCCGTCCAAAATGGTGACAAGCACGCCATTGAAATCGCAACAGTTGCTCTGAAGGCTCTGAGTGCCAGCTTTAGCTTTGAAATTGCGCATCTTCCTGGAAAACCTCTGGAAATTCGAATTGGAATACACACAGGTGAGGGGCCTCGTGACTGTCTTTTTGGAAGAATAATAATAATAATGGCACAATGTGGCCGCAATTGCCCCATAGTTAAATTGATTTCATAATAATATCTAAGTCCATGGGGAATGAAGTAGCCTACCTCAGGGCAAAATGATGATGATGATGATGATATTAATAATAGAGTAATTCAGATAATTCTATCTGTATCCAGCGCTACAACGCCATAGCATTTCGTGGCACTTTTAATACTGTTGCGGAGGACGAGGCCTGATTTTCTAAACACACAAAACAGCTCCAAGCATAATTTATGTAAATCCCGAGGGATCCTAGGTACCTCGGGTAAAAAAAAATTATAATAATAATAATAATAATAATGATAATGATGATAATAATGATGATGATGATGATAATAATGACAATCATAATGATAATGATAATGATAATGATAATAATAATAATAATAATAATAATAATAATAATAATAATAATAATAATAATAATAATAATAATAATAATGTTTTATAACAATGTTTTTATTATTGATTTTAAAGCCTGAGGGATCATTTATATCTCGGGCGCTAATAAAAAATAAAATAATAAGTGGCTCTCGAGACTCTTGGTCCTATTAATACCAGTGGCATGGACTTTATCAAAGAGCTAGGGAAGCGATTAACTCTAATCACCGGAGACCCTAAGGAGACCTGTTACCTCTTCCAGCGCCTCTACTATCATTCAGCGGTTTAATGCGGTGGCTTTCAGGGGAACTTTTACCCACCAAAATCTTGACGAAGATGAGGCCGTTCCAGAGTAACATCATACCCATCTCCGGATATTATTTTGAACACCTGAGGGATCATAAATAACTCGGGTACAAAAAATAAAATAAATAAAATAAAAATAATAATGATAATAATAATAATAATAATAATAATAATAATAATAATAATAATAATAATAATAATAATAATAATAATAATAATAATAATAATAATTCCTTTTTCCAGGACTTGCTATTCTTATTCAGCGCTTTAACGCTGTGGCCTTCACCGGCTCTTTCGCTAACTCTTTGCCCGATTTGGAAAAGGGATAGCTTTGCAATAACTATAACATAATAATAATAGTGATGATGACGATAATAATAATAATAATAATAATAATAATAATAATAATAATAATAATTATAATAATAATAATAATAATAATAAATAATAAAAATAATAATAACAATAATAATAATAATAATAATAATAGTAATAATAATAATAATAATAATAATAATAATAATAATAATAATAATAATAAATGGCTACAGGAAACTCGCGAATAGAACCCGAACATAGGCTAGCTGAAGCCAGAGGACATGTAACTATAGCTATAGCTTTTCTAGTTTATTGTATTTCCTGTTATTGATATGTTTTCTTGAAGATATTAAAAGATAATGATAGCATAATAATAATAACAAAATTAATGATGATTATGTCAATTAAAATAGCTAATAACTTACTTTTTAGCCCGTGGCGTCTTTTCCTGAGGCGCTAAAATAATAAATGTTAAAAAAATAATATAGCAAGAAATATAATTATGATCATAATAGTACTAATAATGTTTATCATCCGGGCATTGTCGACGTGTCTTGTGTGTAGGTCCGGTTGTGAGTGGCGTCGTTGGAGTGAAGATGCCTCGCTATTGTCTCTTTGGAGAGACCGTCGCCATCGCTTCAAAGATGGAGTCCGGCGGCGCTGGTCAGTGGCACTTACAGCCTCTGTGTGAAGTCCCTATCAAGCGCTATATAAATGGCTATAGGAAACTCGCATATAGAACCCGAACATAGCCATATGATCAATGGATTTAGGTCCGTAAAAATTTAAAATACAATATGGTGGAAAGGAAGAAGATGGAATTGAATAAGATAGAGGAAAATGCAATTTCAATAGAATTATGTGTATACTATTATATGTACAGTGTATATAAATACTTTTTCTGAACAAAAACCAAAAAACAAAAAAACATGCAATTAGCGCAGTGTGCATGATACTTTAACATAATTTCGTTAAGAGTGTATACCCAGAAGTAATGGACAATCCCGCTAATATAGGGTTACCCAATAATCATGTAAAATAAAAACAAAAACATAGTAGTACGTAGCAGCACATTCAATTGCAGGAATACAAAGATCGTTAGGGAGAGAAAAAGAAAAAGAAACAATTATTAATATGCAATCGACAAATATATATTAATTGTACAATGCAGCTAAAACAATAAGAAAACGCAGTATACATGTATATATTTATATATTTATGGATATACTTTATGTAGATAATTATAATATTTTATGTTTTTGTAATCGCCTATAAAATTATCTTATGATCAAGCATCAATCGGTGGTGCTGAACAATTATTGTAGTTGAGGGAAGGCTCTATTCCAACTCCTTGACTGTTCTGTCCTCTCCCATTCTGTAGCTGTATCCAAAATAAATAAACCACGATTATCTTACATGTAAGTGGGGCCAAAATGTTGATAGCCAGCCTGTGTTTTCACAATAAATTTCAAGCAACAAGAATGAGTTTGAAACTCTATTTTTGTCTGCAGTTAACAACATCACAATAACTCAATCGACGGCGACTATTCTGGAAAAAACCGGGGAATTCCTGCTTCGCCCGAGAGGAAAAGTTGAACTGAAGGTTAGTCGTGGATGATCACAAACAAAGGCAACAACATTTTGACTAAATGCTTAAAAAATCATTATATTAGTTGAACGAATATTTCTAATTTTGGAGAATTCTAATGATGACGACAATGACGAAGACGGTGATGAACTGTTGTCGCTGTTGATGATGATAATGAGGATAATAACGACGACGACGACGTTGATGATGATGACGTCGATGACGACGCGATGATGATTATGATAATGATTATGTGTATGAGTATGAGTATGATGATAATGTTGATGATGATGTTGATGATGAGGATGATGATGATGATTATGTTGATTACGATGATTTATTTTGATGATTAGGGCCTATTATTTTTAGATTTTTTGCCCCAAGGTAAACATGATCCCTCGGGAACTTCAACACTCTCGAGAAAAGCATATTTGTCTGGAATGGACCCTATTCGTCAAGGTCCCAGTTGGGAAAAGTAGGCCTACCCCTAAAAGCGACATAGTTGAAGCGCTGAATCGTTAGCGAAAGGCGTTGGAACAGATTTATTTTATTATTATCATTGTTTTTTTTTATTATTATTATGGTGGTGACGATGTCGATGACGATAATTATAGTGATGCTGACGACGAGGAATCTGTTGATACTGCTTATGCCATGAGTTAAGGACACCTTTTGTTTTCTCCTCATTATTTTCTATTTCTTTAAAGATCTGCACCAGTGCGATAGGCAAATAACAACGGTTCCACGTGGGTAATATTGAACAGACTAGGGCCATTATCTGTTCGAAAGATATATCCACCACATCTCGAGAAATCTCTAACATATGAAGTAATTTAGCCTTATCTAGTCAAAGAAAGTAGTAGAGAATTGGATATACGAGCTCATTTAACCAGTAATCAACCCAAAAAATGAGTTCAACCCAATCCCTGGTTCAAAAAAATGAGTCGAACCAATATTGGAAAATATTGGAAATTCCCTAGTTTCGATTCTTCTTTTTATTGGTTGATATTGGTTCGACTCATTTTTTTTACCAGGGATTGGGTTGAACTCATTTTTTGGGTTGATTACTGGTTAAATGAGCTCGTATATCCAATTCTCTACTACTAAAGAATAATTCAAATTCAATGGGTAAAATTTCTAAATTGCTTTCTGTAACTTTTACTCTGTCTCTGATGTATTGTTGCAGGGGAAGCCATCGATGAAAATATATTCTGTGCTTGGAAGGAAGGGACTGGATATTCCATTGCCCGACTTTAACACAGATCCAAGCAAACCCGCCGAGACCCAATAAGAAGTTCCTACATAAAACATTTTGCCAAACCATACGCAGGCGCCCTGCGTGGTTTGGGGACTTGTTACGTTTTAGCGTAATTACATTTACGTAGTAAAATTGATGTTCTATGTATACGAGATTTTAACAGCAATAGTCTGGATACTATTCCACTCATGTAAAGAACGACGTGGGTAGTACTCAACGGTGATAAACGTTGCATGGGGCATAAAATGGGTGGACAAAAGAGACAGTTGACTTCACTAAACGTCGATGATTTTCAAAGGCGTCCTGAAATAACTATATCGTTTGTACATATCAATTCATATTTCTAACTCAGGCACGTTTTAATTGTAATAGTTCTAATGTTGAGTTGGAGGTGTTCATAATTATTCTTTGGGCGAATTTCATCTCGGGTGTCAAATCTGGCTAAATTTATTGTCATCTGCAGATTCAGTGATAAAAATTAGTCATAATACGACAGAAAGCTGCAGCCACAATATAAAGTTTTATCCCTATCCCCGAAACACAGTCTCCGTGGCAGAATTGAAGCTTTTCTTGGTAACTCCGTATCGGCCTATTGGACCAAAGTTTTCTGATATAACAGGGACGCATGTCTTGTAAAATAATAATTGTAGCAACGTAAACTAGCGATTTAATCTGGTTAGCTATAAAATATCATGTGACTGTGGTTTATTTTGCGTTCAACGGGGCACGCTTTCTTTCAGCGCGAGATGGACGGTTCTCTTTCCCCGAGATTTTATTTCAGAACATAGTCTCCAGTGGCGAATTTATTCTAAAACAGATCCAACTGCAGGGCAGAATCTATTTCGAAATAGTGCCTCCGGGTTGGGAGACTTTTTATTAGGGTAGACTTTGTCACGCGACACCGGCAACTATAAGCTGAAATGAGCGCCTTTGATACGGCGGGTTAACCCTCGGGCTACCAGGGGGGGGTGGTATCCACCCCCCCCCCTAGGTTTTTCCCAAATCAAACTTTTTTCGTTAGGAATAAAATTTTGACGTTTTAGGTAGCTGTAGAGGATTCATTTGCACACATTTTGAGCTAAAATGTGTGATGATATACCATACCATTCAAAAGTTATACCCGATATACCCGAGGCACCAGGGGGGGGGGTGGATACCACCCCCCCTTAGATTATCGGCTGTATCTTATCCGTCCTTTGACATGAAGAGACACCAATTACACCATTCGGTAGAGGGAATGTGGGGCTACATTTCCATGCTCAGTGAGTTGTCTTTGGACAACCGGAAGTGCTCAAAATAAATTAAAATATAAATAAAGGTGTTTAATTTTCATGAAATTTTCATGTTTTTCCTATTAAAATTTATTCATAATTAATTTTTTAAGAGAAATAAATTATGTCATTCTATAGAGGGCATTTAGGGCTATTTTTTATACCAGTTAATTTGACATTTGATGACCGGAAGTGCTCAAAATAAATTTAAATGTGTGAAAATGTTGGGTTTTTTTTACAACGCAAACCGATAAGTCTGCGTAAACGTTTTTCAGCATGTTTTACATGTTTTTTCTCTTTTTATTGTAACTAAAACTAACTTATTACTAGTTTTTATAGTTGAATATTGGACTTTATTATATGTAAACTATTTTTAATTAAATAAATTATATTAAAAACACACAGAATCTAATATTTTGCTTATGCGAAAGTATACATTTTGTGGAATCGACGGGTGCCTACGGTAAAAAATTCATAACTTCGGGGTGCTTTCATATATTTTAAACCTAAATATACCATTTTGTGCAGAAATGAATGCTGAATCCATAGGTGTATTACAAGTTATGATATCTCAAACCAAACCCAAAATCCAGGGGGGGGGTGGTAACCACCCCCCCTTGGTAGTCAGTGTTACAAAAATAGCGTGGTAGCCTGAGGGTTAAGGATCAAAAGAACGTCCTGCCTGGTGACGAGTTTCAATCTGACGAGCGCGGTCTCATGAGGTCGGTCATTCATTTTCATTTATTTAATTTCATTTATTGATTCATCTCAGAAATTTATGTAGCGCCTCTTCAAGAGTAACTACTCAGAAGCGCTCCCGACCCAGCCCGGCATTAGTCGAGAGCCGATAGAAGGGCCTTCGTCGGCGTGAGCGGAGCATCCAGTAACATATCCGACATGGTCCGACCTGCGTGAACTGCTTGTTACATGTTTAACGACACTGCCATATCAAAGATGATTAGTGTCGCCCTCCTCCTTTATCCAGGCTTGGGACTGGCACTGGCAGGGAACAGCCAGTGGCGGAATTCATCGTCGATTGGTATTGTTGAACGCGATAAGCTCGCATTTGGTGCGGCTGAATCTGAGGTCCAGACGCGAACATACTCCTCGATCGAATCCACGTCAGTCTCCACCACCGCTGGGTCCCCGCCAAGGGCGAGATTGCCGCGAAAGAATTGCAAGCGTAGCCTACTAGAATTGTTGTTAGCGGCAGACAGAATAGTAGAACAGTAGAGGTCCCAAGGAATCGCCCTGTTGCGGACCTTTTTGCGAAAGTATCGTAAATCTGCCGATATGATTAGATGTCGCCTCGGCATAAGCAAGATGGCCATATGCGGCCAAACCTAGTGGCCTTAGCCCGCCAAACCAGGTTTGGCGGGTTTGATGGTTTCATCAGTCGACGCCAGCATTAAGTCACGGTGCAGAAAATGGTTGAATATACAGGTTGGCGCATAAAAAGTGAGACCGCCTCGTTAAATCTTTTTGTATTCCAATATTAAATTATGGTTTGGGAGGTTTTTAAACTGTAAAATTATCCTTTCTCATTAAATCAGCGTGTGACGTCAGTATTTTGTGAACTTCCGATTGCCATCTTTATATTTTATAGCAAATTATTCCCGGTGGTAGGCTAGATCGATCATTGTTGACTGTGGGCCTGTGTTCAAGAATCGCCTGGCGTCGTGGGTCGCAGGCTCGTGTCCTCTGGAGGCACCCAACCCAAGTTGTTTAGGACTCACTTAATGCACGACATGCGGGATGGGGAACGCGTTGTCACATTTGAGAAGAGACAAAGCAGAGGATAGATTGACGGACAGAAACAGGCGTATCCAATAGCTAGTGGTCTTAGCCCGCCACATCATTTTGTGAAGTGAGAAATGTGGAGTGTCTCCGAATATGATGGAATGAAACTATTGATGGTAGGTGCCGGTCAGCAGTAGTCTAGGTTGATAGTTGAACTGCAGCCGCACGCAGTAGCCCATGTCTCGCGTCCGGATTACGCTTGAATCCCGCGACGTGCGGGGGCGCAGGCCATCTTCACCGCCCGACGAGCCTACATGTATACCCAAAAACCAACGCAGTCTTGCCCCAAATATCTGACTAATGTAATACTTCGTCCTCACTCAGCTTAGACTACACCCATCGTCCACTTCGTTCATCCAACAGTTTTGACCTCTTGATTATCGGTCTAGAACTGCTATTCCTAAGTCTTGATCATTAATTTTGTCTCAATTGGTCCTTCTCTTTAGAGTGCTTTCTCCTGTTCGCTCTACACTTCTGTCTGTCATTCTATCCTCTGCTTTGTCTCTTCTCAAAACCTCCTTCTTCATGCGGGGCCTTGCAAACTGGGAGCGCCTCCCTCTGAACGGATCACCCTACTAGATGCGATTTATAATTGTTTAAAATATAATACAATACATACGAGCACACAAAACGCACGCAGACACGTATATTATATTTATAAGCCTACATATAATTATTTTTATGCAAGACAGTTTTCCAATGTGTCGGAACTCCGCTCTATATAAATATGGAAAGCTGGTCATTATGACGTCATTTGTTTATTGCTGGGATTGCAATTTCATTTAACAAAGCGAATACGAACGGTCTGTTTTCGGTTATATCGATTCAAAGAATTAGCAAGCGCAGGTAGGAAGGCATAAAGTTCGTTTCAGAAGTTTTAGCTTTGGAAAAACTAGTAGGCCTAACTTGCGTAATTTAAAAGATTTGGGAAACCATCGAAATGCTGACAAGGTGGAAGATGTTGTAAAAGCAAAACGTTGAGATAATAATTATAAGCTTACTCCTAATGTTTACTCCAGGATCACAGAAGACCCAACTTGGGGAATTATCAAGCATCGAAAACGCAGTGAACACCATACCAGACTTGCTGAAAACCGAAATTTCTGGAGATGGAGTTGAAATATTCATATCTATCTATGAGTTCAAACTTATTATATGATATTTTGGAATCCTATTCTTGGTTCAAATCTCTACATATTTAGAAAATTTTAGAATGATTAATCATCAGACATTAGAGATATAAGAAAACAGTCTGACTTACATTTTATTGAATCCAACAGAAAATTGCTTGTAAACTGAAATGTCGGCATAATAATATGAAGTTGAAAGATTCATATCGTTTTATCCGTTCAACTTCATCTCATGAAATTTTGGAATCATATTCTTGGTCCAATTATCTAAATATTTGGAAAATGTTAGTGTGATATGTTATCAGGCGTTAGAGATAATTATATGAAAGACAGTTTGGCTTACTTTTAAAAAATCACAGTGTAGATTAAAATAGATAGATCCTATCATTTGCAGATCGTCATTGATCGCTCGACAACTTAATTTGGCAATAATATTGTTCTTTAAAGTGTTGCTTGCGCGATAGCGAATGCAATGAGGCCATTTCAAGTGTTGCTTTTGTACAGAAAATTATCGCAATGCGTCCATCATGCTATATTGCTTAGTAAATTACTGTTATGCTTACTTATTGTTCATTTTTACTAAGTTTGAGGTATGCTTCTGATTGTATTTGACGTTTGCATAAAATGTACAATGTTGGCAGGGAGATGGGAGAACCAGGGTGGAGCACAGGGATGAAGGATCGGAGGAGAGACCAAGAGAAGGATGATGGATAAATTGGGGGGGGGGGCGAAAAAAGATGCGACTTAGGCTTACTCTTTGTCTCTGCCATGTTTCCATTTCTACCTCGCAACTCTTTCGTTGGGTCACTGTTTCTCACCGATCTTTGCCCGCCAGCCGCAATAAATCCGCAAATATTTTCATTTCTCGAGGCTGTTATCTCCAATGTTTTATAAGAATTTGCTTTTGGTAAATTTAAAGTCGCGTGACTGTGAATAAAGTTACAGTGAATAAAGCGACAGTGAATAGTGTGACAGTGAATAAAACATCGATGATATTAATGTGGCAGTGAATAATGCGACAATGAATAAATCGACAGTGGGTGAATAGACAGTGAATACAGCGACAGTGAATAAAGCAGCAGAGAATAAATTGACAGTTAATAAAGCGACAGTGAATAAAGTGATAGTGAATAGTTTTATGGTGTGTCACCTTATAATGTTGAATGGTTGTTCTAACAAAATCTGTCTGTACGTTGTTTACCAAGGATCCGTGATGCGAATGGTTCGAGGAAGTCGTTCACTTGACTGAAGTCAATTATTCATCATGTGATGAATATGGATCCATCTAAGATCTTCATCCACTCCATTTGCTTTGCGTTGGTCTTGTGCGCTGTCGCCACGCAGCTTCTCAGTCACCCGGTGAGATCGAGGCGACAGAGCCCGGCCGCAAAGCTTTTGGTGATAGTATTTTTAAGTGACGAATCTTATGGTCTCGTTTCGACGGTGATCCTCGCCAAGCAGAGGGCGATAAAAAATCATCTTTCACGATTTAATGTAACGTTCCAATACTATTTCTTGAGAGAGTGCAGTCGATTGAGCGCTGCAGATCATTTTATTCCCAGAGCTGAAAACGTAAAGAAAGACGCGATTCTAGTCGGATTTATTCTCGACAACTGCGAGAAGGTTTGCATCGACGTCGGACTGTACGGCGCCGCTCTCGGGATAAATGTCGTCTCCTTTGGCTGCGAATCTATCTTTATCGATCCCGATAACGGATTCACAACGTTTTCCCGTTCAGTGTCGACTGATAGGGACATGGGTAAACTGATCGATGCGCTTATGCTGGCTTTTAAGTGGACGAAACTTGTACATTTTTCGACGGAAAATGATCCTATTAATCACCTAAAACTGCAAAGGAACGCCAGTGAAGACTACAAGTTCAATATCGATGAACAGATAGCGTATGCTCCATTTGGCACCAGTTCAGATCTGACGTGGACCAAGACAGTCGCAAACCACAAGGACAATACCAGGAGTAAGTCTCACAACATTTCTGCTTCTTATAATCACCTAACAGTTTTCCGATGAAAAGATGTTGATAGTTTTAACCATAGATGTAAAAAACGATGAAAACGAAATAAAAAAACGGTAAAAAACGACGTTTTTTCAAAATAATAAAAAAAACGACAAAAAAACGATAAAAAACGGAAACGGAAAATAATTTGACTTTGCTACATCTAAAGCCGCATTTTAACCATGAAAATCTTGATTAGGAACCTACTACACGTAGGCTATCTCTTAAATGATGATGTTAAACGATGAAATAATGACTTTAGTTAGCTGGATCCTTGAGAGTTGGCAGAAAACATAAGAAATATCAGAAAAAAATAAAATTAAGGAAAATAATAATGGAAAGTAAAGGTGTAAATAAAGATAAAGAAAAAATAAAAAAACGATAAAAAACGATGGGAAAAATAAAAAACGAAAAAAGACGTTTTTTGGGAGAGAATAAAAAACGGAAAAAACGTTTTTTACAACTATGGTTTTAACGCAATTGTTTATGCAAATACTGGTAATATTAATGATGACCGTTGTCACCAGAACGACAGAACACCTTGGGCTGTTTCTTAGAGCGTGAGGGTCATTTTTATCTTTAGCTGAGAAAACAATAATGATTAGGTCTACAATAATGATAATTATAATGATAATAATGATAATAATAATAATAATAATAATAATAATGATAATAATAATAATAATAATAATAATAATAATAATAATAATAATAATAATAATAATAATAATAATAATAATAATAATAATAATAATAATAATAATAATAATAATAATAATAATAATAATAATAATAATAATGGTAGTAGTAGTAGTAACCGTAGTAGTAGCAGTAGCAGTAGCTCACTGCTCCCACCCTAGCCCTCGTCCCACCCGTTCCGCATACATACACCGCTCACCGCTCCTACCCTGCATCACCCCGCATCACCCAAGACCCCACCCCACCCCCAACCGCTACGCACTCTGACCCGGTCCCACCCAGACTCCACCCCTCTGCGGTAACAGGCGTTTCCCAGAACATTTTGGTTAGCCCTTGCACATTTTTGGTTAACCCATCCCACAACCAAACCCGACTCGCCTCTCCGGGGCGGGGTGTGTACTTTGTATGCTGACTGTGAGTGTGAGAGTCCTGGTCGCATTCTGTCTTTAGCTGCAAGGGGTTTGAGTTGTAAAGCTCCGAAACTGCGCAAATATCGCTCCACCCCACGAAGGCCTCCGTGGTTAGCTAGATTCACCAACTACTTCACTGGGTGGTTCTGGTGATCAATAGCTGTGAAACTGTAGGCATATATATTTATGGACAAACAAACGCAAACACATACACCCATATCCACATTCTCCTTTCTCTAGTCTATGGTTTACTCACTGATAGGGCCTATTAATAACTTGATTAATACTGTGAACGGCAAGAATGACGTCATGCAAACTGCCGTCTGCTAAATAATGGGGACGCAAGGTTAATTCGCATCTTAAAATATCTGTATAGGCGCTAAGTACCACATCGAAATTTAAAATGTCCATAACTCGGGTTTTAAAGCGAATTAAGAGCTAAAAATAGTCGCAATAACTTCCAAATTTGCATAAGAAGATTTTAAAATTGTTTCGTCATTTAAATCCATTCGGTTTCAGAACCTTTCCCCGGACAGACATACACACAACGCGACATCACCACGCAATTTAGATATAGCGTGCGGAATTCCAAATGCAGGCGTAAAGTGTAAGGCCAGTTGGTGTTGATCAAAATAATGCGATGGTCTCTTAACCGTGTGGTGCCTTTCTTCCTACAGTTTTTCTGCTCTTCGTTCCCGATGACGACCGCGCAACCATGCATTTCCTGGCAGCCGCTCATGACCAGAATCTGTACAATGGCGAGTACGTGTTTATCGCCGAGGACTATGATATATGTGAGAAAATTTTACATCTGGTTAACCTACAGTAATTAGTATGCAAGAGCACGAATACGGCCGCGTACAGTGTACACGTAGCGTAGTCAGATGTAGAGGCGGGAAAAACGAATGCTGGGGCTGACGCACCTGAAAGAGAGAGACAGACAGACAGACGGAAAGAGAGAGACTTTGACAGATAGAAAGACAGAGGCAGACAGAGACAGAGACAGACAGACAGACAGAGAAACAGACAGACAGACAGAGAAACAGACAGACAGAGACAGAGACATTCTTATTAATGCTTATCGCTTCTTACATTAACCTTTATCTCTCACTGCTGCATATTGTCCTACGTCTGCTATGTTTTGCTATAATGCTATTGAAAATTAGGATAATTTTTTAAAATAATATTGTATACGCTTAGATTGATATTATTCGGTGTTCCGGCAGTGTCGTTGCAGGTCGTTAAATAAAGAATATGCTAACTTAGTCGCTTTTTATATTGTTAACTAGTGACGAGAGATTCGATCGAAAGATCCAAGCTGTACGATTATCGCCCGGTTACTGCGAGCAAAATGGCAGAAGAGATACTTTACCTTCAAACTGGCTTGATGGTAATTTCAGGCCGTCATCCCTCGAAACAACATTTCATGGACTTTAACAAAAATGTACTTGGTGTGGGAAACGATCCAGACTCGATCTACGTTAAGAATCTCTTATATATGGATCCGAATATTACACCAAAAAGACCCCGGGTGAGTATTTGTTTTGCCGTGTTCGTATTTTTCAATTAGTCTTCAGTGAGGATCACCCAGTTACCCCCGACAAGCGGGTGATAGATCGATATTTTGAGTGTTCATTATTGCATGGTTTACTGTTGTGGCGCCACGTTTAGGCCTACCTCCAGAACTATGCACCACGGGGTAGGCTACATCAAGGCTCTTATTATTCCTTATTTACATCACTGATCTTGAAGATCCTCCTATAGCCACCAATCGTTTATTATTTCTTCTGTTTGCAGATGATAGGCTGCCGTACAAATGTATTCTTCTCCAATACTTCTCTGAGCATTGAAAATGTAATCACTAAACTTGCATTCGTTGTAGAATGGCTCGTGATATACAATTAGGCTAATTAATAATAATAATAAAAATAATAATAATAACACCCTGAAGACGAGGCCTGACCCACCAGACATACACTCTTCATATAATAATAGTCCATAAGTCCCTGGGGGAATGAAGTACCTCAGGGCAAAAAAAAATTATTATTATTATTATTATTATTATTATTAATATTAATAATTATTATTATTATTATTATTATTATTATTATTATTATACAAAATTTTCCGAAGTAGTTCAATTCACACAGGCAAATAAGACGAATAGTGAATATAAAGATTATGGAATCAGTAGTCAATCAGCTGCTTTTCGAATGTACCCCTGCATGCAACAGCGTTGAATCGTTGGATACAGACTGAAATCCGTTGGAACAAATAGCTTGTTTCTTTGCGGTCTCCAGTGATTTGTGTCAGGAGACGCCCCAAATCCTTAAGAAGTTTCAAACCGTCGTTGTTGATTGGACCCATTGAAGTCATAGGAGAATTGGTGGAATCTTCCTCCATCCGTTCATTATTATCATTATTATTATTATTATTATTATTATTATTATTATTATTATTATTATTATTATTATTATTATTATTATTATTATTATTATTATTATTATTATTATTATTATGATTATTGTTATTATTACTATTAATATTATTATAATTAATATTTAAAAATAAAAATTATTATTAATTTTATTTGGTTTTATTTATTTATTTATTTGCTATTATTATTATTATTATTATTATTATTATTATTATTATTATTATTATTATTATTATTATTATTATTATTATTATTATTATTATTATTAACATCTAAATTAATTTAATTTAATTAACATTTAATTATTAACATCTAAGTTAATTAATTTAATCTGCTCCAGCGCATTTCAGTCGCGCCCCAAATAGGAAATTCTTTGTCCGTGATGGGCACTACAGAACCGATCCGACAAGACCAAAATATTGAAAACGATCGTTTAATTTTTTAGCCTACTTGTCTGTATATGATTTTGTCAGTTTCGAAGAAATAAATGAGTATAATAATAATAATAATAATAATAATAATAATAATAATAATAATAATAATAATAATAATAATAATAATAATAATAATAATAATAATAATAATAATAATAATAATAATAATAAGTGGGGGCTTCGGGGACAATCACGGCTGGTCGGATTTCCAGCGTCTGGACAGAGACTCGATGATTCTACTTGGGGCACCCCTCTTCAAGGGACAGGCATTAGACGCTGCGCTTGAGCAACAATGTGGGCTCTTAAGCGATGCCATCAAAAACCTGCAGCACTTGTCTTCTCAAAGCGCCCTCATACTTTTAAGATCTTCATTTGGTGCGCCTAGAATCAGTCATCTGCTCCGTTGCTCCCCTTGTTCTGACCACTTAACCTTGGAAAGGCTTGATAACATCATGAAAGATGGCCTTGAATCCATCGTAAACATCAAGCTGGACAACACCCAATGGCTGCAGGCCACGTTGCCCATCAGACATGGCGGCCTGGGCGTGAGGAGGGTGGATCGCTGGCTTCTTCTGCCTACATGGCATCAGCTGCGACAACCCTTGCACTCCAGTCAGCCATTCTTGGTCTCAGCTCAGCGGCGTCTGATCCGCAATTGGGTGATATCTTGATGGCCCGTAGGGATACACTTCCATCGTGTGTCGATCCGTTGCCGGCTAAACAGGCAACTTGGGACAAGCCAGTGATTGAAGCAGACAAATCGGCAGTTTGGAGCAACAGCAATAATCCAACTGACCGAGCACGCTTGCTGGCTGTGAGTTCCCCTCACTCCGGCGACTGGTTGACAGCCCTTCCAATCCCATCGTGCGGCCTCTGTCTCAGCAATGAGGCAGTGCGCGTGGCAGTTGGCCTTCGGTTGGGTCTGAGCCTCTGCAGCCCACATCAATGTGGCTGCGGTTCTCTGGTGGGCCCCGATGACCAACACGGTCTCGCATGTAGATTGGCTTTTGGGCGGTCCCTTCGTCATCACGCCATCAATGACATAGTCTGGCGGGCTTTGCAGAGAGCCGATGTCCCAAGCACCAAAGAGCCGTCTGGTCTGTCTCGCATAGACGGCAGGAGACCTGATGGGGCCACATTGATCCCCTGGGCAGCAGGCAAACATCTGGCCTGGGATGCTATGGTAGTCCACACTCCACACCTGCGCGGCATCCTACATCGCTCACACAGCGAATGCGGCGGGTGCTGCTGCGGAACAAGCCGCCGTACGTAAAACCGAAAAGTACGCGGGGCTACCATCATCACACATCTTTGTTCCCATTGCCCTGGAAACACTGGGTCCCATCAACTCTGCCGGGCTCAGTTTCATCCGCGAGGTTGGTCAGCGTCTCTCGGTCATTTCTGGTGAGCCGCGAGAAGCAACTTTTCTCTTCCAGCGCATTTCCATCTGTCTGCAGCGCTACAATGCCATCGCTTTTCGTGGTCCCTTTAATATTGTCGCGGAGGACGAGGCCTGATTTTCTTTACATTGAATAACAGCTCCTATCATAATTTTTTGAATTCCCGAGGGATCCTAGGTACCTCGGGTAAAAAAAAAATAATAATATCAATAATAATAATATCAAAGAATTATACCTATAATTACTTGAGTGGTTTTTTGTATCGAGCAATCTGATCATTTTTCATTGCTTTCGTGTGTAAATTTTAGGATTTTCTGCTGTCGCCAAGGGTGTATGATTCTGTCATGATCTTGGCTCACGGCATCGAGCATGCTGCGAACAAGTCGAATTATGACATTGAGAAGATGTATGGCAGCTTAGAGAATGCGATAGCATCGGCCGAATCCATGCGCGAGGTCACTACATTTGATGACGGTGAGTGACCCCCCAACTAGTATCGTCGAATATCCAAACAAGGATGGGGTCATAAACGACCCAATGGGACGCAATGGGGAACATGGGTCCTACCATGCGATTCTATAATTATAGCCTATACAGGGGGGCTAAAAAAGACCCCCACTAGGTTTTTGCCAATATCTTGGCCTGAAGTATGAATTTGAAAATGAAATTTTGCAGGCCTAAAGACGATTCATATCTACACAAGATGGCCAGATTTTATCAGAATGCTTCAAGCAGAACAAATGTTACATCACTGTTAGTAAGACCACCTACCGTTTTTTGACGATTCAAAAACCTAACGCAAAAAAAAGTAGCAAAACGCGGTTTTATTAAGTCTCATCTCACATAATAATTATTGTTATCAAATGGCCTTGATATTGCCAGTTGATCATTATTCTTACTTTAAAAAAAGAAACAGGGTGCCAGCGTAGCTGCACGTTACTGGGAAGTCATTTAGCAAGAAGACAATCAAGTTGGTAAATAAGGAATCTGTCAGATTAATAATTTTGCTATTAGTCTAAATTGTCGAGACATGGATGGATGTCAACTACTTCAGTGACCTAACGCTCAATACCATCTATTCGACAACACCTTCCCAGTCAACCCAATTCACCCAGTCATGTATTCGCCTCTCATTAATGCACCTGAACTGCTGCAGCATACTAGGTACAATGGATGATATAACTGATCTACTGATCCTTAGGCCTATTTCTGTCCTTGCCCTAACACTTCCAGAGACTTGGTTAACCGAGAGCCAAGTTGATCCAATTTCTACTCCAAGCTATCGTTTCCTAGGCAGGCCCACAGGTCAAGTTAAGGATGGTGGCGGTGTACGAGTCATGATAAAACATGATATATATTCCTTTTGAAGTCATAGGAGATTTAGTGGAATCTTCCTCCATCCGTTCTTTGCAGCGTTATATTTTATTCGAATATATTTACCGCATATCTTTCTCATTAAGTTGTCTGCCCGTGAGACAATTTGGTCATGTCACCTGGGATCCACGGAATAGAGGAGTGCCCTTAAAGGAGGGAGGAGCTGGTTTAGAACATGTCCTGAGTCCGTCAAGGCAGCGGTGAAGAGGCTCTTATCTGCATTTTCACACAGCCGTTCCAATGTTGGGTTATCCTCTGGAATGTAGCGATGTCTAACTAGACGGGCCATCACGGACTGTAGTCTATATTGCGCTCCTGTCATGTCATGTCAAGACGCCGTCGTCGCATCGCGACGGTTGTCTACACGAACGGATGATCACTGCCCAAAGTCTCCTATCACGAGCATTTAACAGGTGTGTGTGTGCCCACGAGGCCAGTCCATTGCGAGACGTTGTCCAGCCACGAAATCCTGTGCTGCCTCGTCCTCGGACTCCCTCCACGAGACCCGTTATCGCAATGCTCTCGATACTGTCGTGCGGCTGTCTTATGATGTGGCTAAAATACTGCCGTTTTTTAGTTTTGGTCTGAGCTAACAGTACCTTTCTGGCCTCTGCTAATTTATATACCTGCTCATTTTGTTAAGAAACGAAGCTGATGACCTTTATAGATAAGAGATTTAATATGATTAATAACAGAAATGTCTCAGAACTTAAACGCCATTAGACCTCCTTGCACGGAAGCTTAGTCAAGAACTAAGGAACAAGAACATCCGACTATACAACATCAGAGTCAATATAGTCGTTACTACTATAGCGCAACTTATAAAGTTCAACACCACTTCTTAACGACTAATTTATCCTAAAAACAAAATATACTGTTCTCTCAATTTAACCCAATTTCACAAGTAAACTTCTTAGTTTTAACTGCTTCTAGAGGTTTGGTTAAGAGATCAGCTATCATATGTTCACTAGGACAAAACTAAGTCTTAATGTCTATTTCCTTATTTCTGTACATTTATCGAACAAAATGATATTTAGTTCCGATAAATCATCCAGATCTTTCATAACCAGAGTTTCATTCATAAGATCTTCAAATTCCTTGATCATCTAAACTTTTGTTGCTGCCACAATTAAGTCATCCACATGAATTGAGATATAAATCCATCCATCATCGTACTGTTTTGAATATAGACAAAGATCATTATCACTTCTCTTGAATCCATTAGTGACAAGTACTTCATTGAGCTTTTTGTTCCATTCATTCGCTCCTTGCTTGAGTCCATATAAATTCTTTTCCAGTTTACAGACAACTTCTGCAGCGCCTTTCTGATATCCATCAGGTTGTTTCATGTACACTTCATGAAATAAATCTCCATTCAGGTAAGCTGTTTCCACATCATAGTGTTTTACCGTCATGCCTTTAATTCCTGCTATAGTCAAGATAGTTCTCAAGGTTGATGGTTTTGCCACAGGAGCAAAAACTTCATCATAATCTTCTCCAAATTTCTGAGAATATCCTTGTGCCACTAAACGTGCTTTATATCTTGTTATATTTCCTTTTTCATCCCTTTTGATTTTGTAAACCCATTTACTACCAATTGCTGTTTTGTTTTCAGGTAGTTCTGTTAAGATCCATGTTCCATTTTCATTAAGGGATTTCATTTCTTCATCCATAGCTTTCCGCCAGGATTGTTGCTGTTTACAAGATATTGCTTCCTTATAATTTCTTGGTTCTGACTCAGCCGTTGTTACTTTATTAATTGTTTCAATTAACCTTTCAGCTGGTTTATTTTTGTTAACTCTTTCTGATCTCCTTAAGTTTATCTGTGAGTCTGTAGTTTCTGTATCCTGTTGAATTATTACCTCCTCTGGTAATTTGTGTGTTGGAAATTGAACAATTTCATCATCAAAGTCTGAATTTGACGACTTCTCTTCAACATCAATGTCTGAATTACTCACTTCTGATAAATGTGGATCAGTCTCAAGAAATATCACATCTCTACTAATGTACACTTTGTCAGTATTCACATCTAGTAGTCTGTAACCTTTTGTACCTTTTTCATAACCTACAAAAGTTAATTTCTTGGCTTTGTCATCCAATTTCTGTCTTTTTTCTGCTGGAATTGCTACGTAAGCTTTTGATCCGAATCTCTTTATGTAACTTAGATTAGGTTTCCTTTTGTTCCATCTTTCAAAAGGAGTGTCTTCAATACCTTCAACTGGTAATCTGTTCTGTAAATGAGTCGCTGTCATAATAGTTTCGCCCCAATATTTTAGCGGTAAATCTGCATCCTTTAACATACATCTTGTCATCTCAGTAAGATATGTTTTTTCTTTCAGCACAGCCATTCTGTTGAGGTGTATAGGGGTTTGTGAATTCTGCTTGAATTCCTTCACTCTTCGTGAATTTCTGTAACCTTTCGGCTGTATATTCCCCTCCTCTATCTGAACGAATTCTTTTCGGCGTTTTACCGAATTTTGTCTGTACATGCTTGACATACTCTTGAATTTTGTCAGGTGCTTCAGATTTATTTGCCAATAAATACACTTCTGTATATTTACTGTGATCATCAATCATCGTCATTAAATATCTTTTCCCACCTGGTGTTGTTGTCTGCATTGGTCCACAGACATCTGTATGTGTTAAGTCTAGAATTTCAGCTGACTTGGAATCTGACATCTTTGGGATAGACTTTCTTGTCATCGTTGTTTCAATACAACATTCACATACACCTGAGAATTTACACGGCTTGATGACGATCCCTGATACTTTATTCTGATTCACCATGTTCTGTATAGCTTTTGAATCTCTGTGCCCCATTCTGTTGTGCCAAACGTGTATGCAACCTGTGCAACTTTGTGCAACCTGTGCAATATGAGTTTGTTTTACTTTATTGGTTTGTTCAGAGATTCTCACTTCAAACAAATAATTTTTGTCATCTGCAATTGCTATTGTTTCTCCATCCTTTAGTATGATGCATTTGTTTTCTTTGAAAACCACTTCACAACCTTTAATCTTCCGACCATCAGCGAGAAAAACTTGACTATTGTACTGTCTGTTAATGTTCAAGAAGAAATTTCTGTTACTACACATGTGTGTTGTTGCACCTGAGTCAACATGCCAAATACAACTGATGTCTTTTTCGTATGCTTTAAGACATGTATGTGCTACTTTTTTTGGAGGTTTTTCTTCAATGAAATTTTCTCTCAATGTTTTTGCCACATGGTCTGTGTTTCTTTCTTTCCACTGGATGTACTTCCTGCAATCTCTTTTTATATGGTTAGGCTTTTTACAGAAAAAACATGTGCGAGATTCTTTAGGATTTGATTCAGGTTTTGTTGCTTTTAAAGCCTTTAATTCTTGTCCTTTATGTGTTGCGAAATTACTTGTCCTTCTTGCAGACTCTTCAAGCAATTTTCCTTTGAATAATTCCACAGTCAAATCATCTTCAGGTCTGCTTTCTAATGCTGTAATCAGTGTCCCATAACTTTCTGGAAGACTACTGAGAAAGAAAGCGACTGTTAAATGCTCTGCCAACGTTTCTCCCAACGAAGTTAGCTGGTCGATTAAATTCTCCATTTCTGCAAGATGGTTTTGCATATCGCCATGCTCTGTTAACTTTAATGCACACAGTTTCCTTAATAAATTTACTTTACTGGACAGTGTTGCCTTTTGTTGATACTTTTTCAGTTCTTCCCATGAACCCTTTGCCGTAGTTTGCTTTCTTATTAGATGAAGTTGATTATCTTCAACTAACAAGCCTATCGTGGCTCGTGCTTTTCCATCTTTACTTTGCCACGTTTCCGTAATATGATTAGGAGTTTCTTTAATGACAGTGTCCCACAAATCCTCTTTAATTAACAAGAGTTCAACTTTAAACTTCCACGCTTGATAGTTCTGATTATTCAACTTTGCGATTTTACCTTTATCCGTCATCTTTATTCTTTCGGAGAAAAGAAATAAACAACTGACTCTTGCATTTCTGTCACGACGAAGAGAACAGTCACATGTCACGCTTTACCACGTAGTTGACCGGATTTTCCTTATTAAAGTATCGCATCCTAAACTCTTTTACTTTTCGAGATCATCTTGTGCACTGGGCCCATAACCTGTTAAGAAACGAAGCTGATGACCTTTATAGATAAGAGATTTAATATGATTAATAACAGAAATGTCTCAGAACTTAAACGCCATTAGACCTCCTTGCACGGAAGCTTAGTCAAGAACTAAGGAACAAGAACATCCGACTATACAACATCAGAGTCAATATAGTCGTTACTACTATAGCGCAACTTTTAAAGTTCAACACATTTGTCATCATTTCTGTCCATGATATTCGCAGTATTTTTCGGGTTAGTTTTTGCGCTGCTGCTGCCCCTCAAAACCGCACCATGCCGGTGATGCATAGAGCAACCGAGCCACAGTTTTCATTCTCACTAGTATCATTATATATTAAATAGTAGGCTAAATAATGACATTATGATAATTAGTCATATAATAATAATTAAATAATATCACGGTATATCATTACAGCAACTGAAAAGATGCTCATTTTGTCAAACTTTTCTGGGGAATGACATATTTGGGGGAAAGTTCTCCCTCTGAGATGCATTGCCTATTATTTATTAGACAATCACAGTTGCTCAATATCTTTCACTTTGTCCGTTGTTCGGCTGGTGAGCGCCTCCGAGTAAGTACCTTGAAGGAGAACCATGTAAATTGCCGGAATGAATGAATGAATGAATTAACTAAATAACCTTTCGCGTTCTTAACATGCTGTAGGCTTCGACGGAACTGTTGTCATGGGCGCAAAATACGGCGACAAAATTGACGATTTCATCTTTGTTATGGCAAACGACGGAGGTGGAGTGGTTCTGTGCAGTTACAACAGAGAGAAGGACAAGGTGGAGAATATTTCGGAAGACGGTGTCATATGGCCCGGTGGGTCTACAAAACGCCCCCCTGGTTATCCAGTGCCGTGCGGTTGGGACGACGAGCTGTGTAAAAATAGAAAATGTAAGTATGGGCGTATTCATAGACGGGGTTCATGGGTTCAAAGCCCCCACCAAAAATGTTTTAAATGATGTGATCTCCAAAATTTTCTTAAACTTATTCCTTGTATATTCTTTGTAGGGAGTCGAAAGTGCAGTCGTAGGCTGGTAGGCTATTTCCTTGCGATTAATTGGCTTATGTGAGCGGCGAGAGTCGGGCTGTCAGAGTGTCGATGCAAAACTAATGGTCCCTCCTTTTCAACGGGTGTTTAACCCTGAGGCTACCAATATAATGGTATATCATCACACATTTTAGCCTAAAATGTGTGTCAATGAATCCTATACAGCTACCTAAAACGTCAAAATTTTATTCCAAAAGAAACACGTTTGATTTGGAAAAACATAGGGGGGGATACCACCCCCCCTCTGGTCGCCCGAGGGTTAAGGTGCGGTGTCATAATTATATGGTGGATCACGTGATTTGGTTGTAATTGGGTGTACGCCTAAGTAGTTGCCAATGCAACTGTCAATATTTATAATTGCACCGGTAGTGGAGAACTAGTCAGAGGTGCTTACAACCTGATTATAATTGAGCTATGGTCAAGCTGAACTTTGAGTCCTTCGCTTGCTTGCGGGCTACTATGATGCAGCGGCGATGATCTTTGTTGGTGGCTGGTCCTAGAACCTTGGCTAGGATCCTGGTGCCGACCAGCCGAGAAGTCGCACCACTACATGTACGTTCCTATCGAACTTAAAGCTGCCTTTTTAGTCATGGTTGGACTGGGAACGCGTTGGATTAGATAGCCTCGATTAAGCATCCTTACATAGGCCTACATAAGTACACAACACATACGTACATACATGCATACATGCATGCATACATGCATACATACATACATGCATACATACATACCTACATACATACATACATACATACATACATACATACATACATACATACATACATACATACATACATGCATACATACATACATGCATGCATGCAATACATACATACATACATAAATACATACATGCATACATACATACATTCATACGCACGCACGCAAGCACGCACGCACGCACACACACACACATACATACATACATACATACATACATACATACATACATACATACATACATACATACATACATACATACATACATACATGCATGCATGCATGCATACATACATACATACATGCATGCATGCAATTTTCGCCATTGTGGTACAGACGATTTCTGATCTCGTTGGGGAGCCACAAGATATTCCTAAATGATCAACAATTTTACAGTTAGGCCTACTTTACGTATACCAAATGCAACTTTTCCTCACTCTTAATAGCTTATACGAGGAAAAAATCCGATCCACCCTCAGTGGCGTAGCAAGGTTTTGGGGGGCCCTTGTGCAGGGCTTTCGTGGTGGGCCCCTTCATTGCTTGAACCCCATAATTTCAAACAATAAGGCTGTGCAAAAGCGCCTGGCTTTTGCGATAGACTATTTGCATAGGCCTAGCACGCACTCGAAATTAAATTTTAAAATTAACTTAGGTTCTATTTAAATTTTTAGTATTTTATCCCGTTTGGCTCTATAAAACATTTGTTATTTCTTCAGGCTGCCAGAGTAGCCTACTGAATCAAAAGTATCGATAAACATCGTTCCTCTCTTGTAGTAGGCCTATGAATAATTATTATAACTATCCACACTGAAATTCTATCAAACAGTTGGGTTATTTGACTAAAAAAGAAAACAATTAATAAATTGGTATAATGTGAAGCGACTCAAGTTTGGGTTACTACGGTAAGTATAAAAGAAGAATTAAAAAATTCGGATAGGCTATGCTGAAATTATCGCTTGGGCGAATACCTTTGGGCGAATTCCCTTGCGCAAAAATACTGTAGATGCCTTCGTTCCAGAATTCTTCTGTCAAGTGACCTAAATGGCATACCATCATAGTTTCCAAAGTGCCTCTATGCTCGGTGCCGGTATCCAAAGCCACCACCACCTTAGCATTGATCAAACTGATTTCAATTCTGTCACCAGGCTTCATGAAGTCATCGGGGTCTTGTACAGTCTACACAGTCTGTACAATCCATGGATTCCTGCACCACCGCTGTATATGTGGATTTGATTATTTGAATGCATTCTGATTATTCTTAAAGTAAAAATTGACTGTGACTGCGGGGCCCCTCTACAAGCGGGTTGTTTGGACATTCCGGCTCAAACCCAAGAAATATGAATCAGTGTGTACGTTGTACAAAGGTAGCCTACATGTACGTTTTAATACATTCTGAATATCCTTAAAGCAAAAAATTGAATCTGACCTCGGGGGGGGGGGGCCCTTGACAGCCGGGGGCCCTTGTGCACTGCACAACCTGCACAACCTATTGCTACGCCACTGTCCACCCTAATGTAGATGTCCAAACTAAATTACAATACGATACATAAGAATATTTAATGAATAGTACAATTTAATTCAAAATAGTGGGAAGGAGTATATGGGAGGCTCGACGAAGGATACCAACATACTTTGCAATTTTTGCAGAGATATATTTAATATGATCATTATATGTGAGGTGTTGGTTGATCAATGTAGGCTACACACCAAGAAATTTAGTGGAGCTAACCCGCGTTCTGGAAGTATCATTAATAGACAGTTGCAATGAATCACTCTGGGAGCACATTTTTTATATAATTAGTTCGCAAGAGCATAAAGTTAGTTTTGTCTATGTTTAAGGAGAGCCTATTTGCAAAGAACCACTCCCCTCCCCCACCCGTTCCTCCTCCCCTCCCCTCCCTCTCCCCTTCCCCCTCCTCTTTCAACCATCGGGTTAAATTTTAACTCGGAATTGGTCGAATCGAATGCAGTTTTTTTATAGATTTTAAAAAAAAGTATTATGCAAACCCGCGCGTATTCAGTTTTGCTGAAATTTTGAAAACAATCGGTGAAGCACTTTCCGAGAGCCTTGGTCCCGACCCAAACTCAGTTACATCTTTATTTACATAGAATACTATTATTATTATTATTATTATTATTATTATTATTATTATTATTATTATTATTATTATTTGTATTATTATAATTCTATTATGTTATAGCCTATTTAGATGAACCGTCTAAGAACTGCTATACTTTTACCATCACCTAGGCCTATAGGTTATAGTAGCGGGTGAAATGCAGAGCGAACTTTGTGTGATCAGCGGGCATCGATCCCGCGCCCTTCTGTTCTTACTGCCTATGTCTTACCATTCACCGCAATCACCTCGCCCACCCTTCGCGTCCCTGTTTTACCTAAGAGCAAAAAATAATAATGAAATAATTTGTATCTGAATGCGACTGTTCTTATTCATTTTTTAGGGATTATACTCGGATCAGTGATTGGTACAATTCTCGTGTTGACCGCCATCATCACAGGCTCACTGTATCTGTACAACCGGTCAGTAGAAGAAATTATCTGTGCAGCAATCATTAGTTAACAATACGCAACAGACTCTGACATCATCATCATCATCATCATCATCATCATCATCATCATCATCATCATCATCATCATCATCATCATCATCATCATCATAATCATCATCATCATCATCATCATCATCATCATCATCATCATCATCATCATCATCATCATCATCATCATCATCATCATCATCATCATCATCATCATCATCATCACCATCACCATCACCATCACCAGCAACATCACACCACACCACACCACACCACACCACATCACATAGGTTTTTATTGCTCCCAAGAGAAAAACATAACACCATACAGTTTAAGATCAGCGCTAAGTCGAGTTACAAAAAAAGGACCTAAAGGGACCAAAGTCCCGCTAGCAGGGCCACCTATGTACCAGTATATCTTGTAGGGTTTTTATTTCTTTAAATTGAGTCTGTTTATAAAGAGACTTTCTTCACACGACCTTAGAAAAACATCAAAAAACATTCTTTACATCAGCCATGGATGACGCAAAGTCTGCTGAAACCAACCAAAACTGATAAAAAATTGTAAAATAATAATTTTTTTATATCCCTCAATGGATAATAGACAGTGTTTAATCCAGACGTCTCTGGGGGGGGAAGTTCCCCCCCAGGATTGACATTTCCCCCCCCTCCCAGAAAAATTTGACAAAATGATATTGTTTTTTTTTACTGTTTTCATCATTGTTTTACATGAAGTGTTATAATATATGGTGATATTATTTACTATTACAATTATGATTATAAATAATGACATTATTAATTTTACTAACATAATATATGATACTATCATGTTGCAATGAGTATAACTTACTGTATATGTTTGTATAAACACTATTTTTGTCTAACTAAAAACAGAGATGACATCCCTCCAGAAAAATTTGGCAAAATGATAATAGTTTACCTGCTGCTTACATCATCGCATTACATTAACTGTTATAATACCGTAATATTATTTACTATTATATGGTTATAGTAAATATTTACTATTATAATATGTGACACCATCCTGATAAAATGAGTGTTAAGATGACACCTTAAAATGCTGCCATTGCAATGTGGAAATTCAAAACGTTTCTGATGAGGCTCTGAGCAAGTACAGGTTTTTGTTAAGATGACACCTTAAAATGCTTCCATTGCAATGTGGAAATTCAAAAAGTTTCTGGTGAGGCTCTCAAAAAGTACAGGTTTTTGTTAAGAAGACACCATAAAATGCTGCCATTGCAATGTGGAAACTCCAAAAAATTCTGGTGAGGCTCTCAAAAAGTACAGGTTTTTGTTAAGACGACACCATAAAATGCTGCCATTGCAATGTGGAAATTCCAAAAGTTTCTGGTGAGGCTCTCAAAAAGTACAGGTTTTTGTTAAGAAGACACCATAAAGTGCTGCCATTGCAATGTGGAAACTCCAAAAAATTTTGGTGAGGCTCTCAAAAAGTACAGGTTTTTTGTTAAGAAGACACCATAAAATGCTGCCATTGCAATGTGGAAATTCCAAAAGTTTCTGGTGAGGCTCTCAAAAAGTACAGGTTTTTGTTAAGAAGACACCATAAAATGCTGCCATTGCAATGTGGAAACTCCAAAAAATTCTGGGGAGGCTCTCAAAAAGTACAGGTTTTTGTTAAGACGACACCATAAAATGCTGCCATTGCAATGTGGAAATTCCAAAAGTTTCTGGTGAGGCTCTCAAAAAGTACAGGTTTTTGTTAAGAAGACACCATAAAATGCTGCCATTGCAATGTGGAAACTCCAAAAATTTCTGATGGGGAGGGGGCCATCCCCCTCCCCATACCCCTCCCCCTCCCGGTCTTGGCGCTACGCGCCTCACGAGCGTCATTCGGACGCTCAATTGTCTCCCCCCCCCAGAAACCTGAATTCCCCCCCCAGAGCACGGGGACTAGATTAAACACTGGATAAAAGACACATCTTCACCAGGTATCGGAATAAATAATTATAAGTCAAATAGGATAGAAACTGAGAAATTTTCTATACTAATGAATTTGTAAAAGATTGTAACGATATTTCAAAAACCTTGGCGAATCAGCAGAATAATAGTCATGGACCAAAACCTAAATTGCAGTATGCGTATTGAAGAACTCAGTTAGCAAATTACGGTAGGCTACTTAAAGAGTTTGCATTAGCCTATAAATCGAATATCCTACTTAGCATGCTTTTCCATATTGTGTAATATAAACCTCCTCTCGTTCATCCCTATCTTACTTATTGTGATAATCTGGACATCCAGCGCTTTGTAAATGCTCGTATACAATACAATACAATACAATTATACTTCTCACTTTAAAAAAATTACAAGTAGCGGCACTGTAGCGCAAAAAGGCCATACGAATTATAACTAAATCTCCCATTAGCACTCACACGCAACCATTAACCTTAGCACTTATTAAACTGTTAACCCTTACTCAAATCAACTTAATCCAACTTTGCGAATTTATGTAAAACTAGCTGGGGTATCCGGCGTTGCCCGGGAAACTATTCGCCCAGCTCCCGGCCAATCTTTTACTTCCCTACCCTCATTTGACCCATCCGCACTCCAACTGCCCACCTGCCTTTTTTTCCACCCCACCAAATCCACCTCACCCCACTCCACCCACCCCACACCCCACCACACCCCACCACGTACAACTCCGACCAAAATATAGTACCTTCTGTGAAAAATAGCCTTGTTCAGAATTTTCTGCGTTGCATTTTCAAGCCCTTGATAAAACATTGACCGTAACCATTGTGTTTATGCGGGCGCCCATGCTTGCTTCCATGTGATGCTTTGTACCAGAGACCAGAAATTGAAAGATGAACTGGCGACCATAGACGCGTGGACGATCAAATATCAGAATCTTCAGTTCGTCAACACTGAAAAAAATATCAGCTCATCCTGTAACGTATCAGGGGTTCGTTTGCAATTATAATCTCGTCTTAGTGTTGGATGACGTAAATATCTACACTTACTAATTATAGGTCGATACAGTCAGATAGACGGACGGACGGATGTTTTTTTCTTTGTATGTGCACTTGCTATAGCGCCCCTTCAAACTCTCGCTACTCAGAGGCGCTCCCGACTGCAGCGCGGACGCTGCATCGGAGTTTCACGCCGAAGCGCTGAGCACTTGCAAGTGCAGGACTTGCCCAAGTCCCTATGCGACGACTTGAGGTGGATTCGAACCTGCAACCCTCCGGTTGCAAGGCAACGAACGCACCCACTACACCACCGCGCCCCCCCCCCAATGGGATGGATAGATGCATGGATGAATGAATGGACTGACGGACCGACAGACGTATAGCCAGACCGACTGACTCACGGACAGACAGACAGACAAAGCTAGCTAGTTACATAGATAGATACATACATGTAGACAGACAGACAGACAGACAGAGACAGACAGACAGGCAGGTTTATATATATATATATATATATATATATACATATATAATTTATTATACTGTTAGACGGCCAGACATGGAGAGGAGAGAGTGAATGAAGACAATATCCGCCATTATACAATTAAATATAATTTCTAACGTTATACATGACATAATGAAACGTATAGAACTGCAGCTGTCTGTTCTGACTTTCTGTTCTAAAGGCCCATCCTCGGTTGTCTGATGACACGATTCGTCAGATCGTTCGCATCAGTAGAACACTGACGGATGAAACTCGACACAACTACGACGACGTCGCCGTCTACCATGTAAATAAACGCATATAATATAATACACCAAGATAAACATCCATTATATCCTGTACACTAATATCATCCAATCTCAATGTAAATAATAATTATTATTATTATTAAGCTCCCCGATAAACAGCTTTTTTCTAATTTTTTTCTACTATTTCTGTTTATATTTCTAGCCTCACCATCTTGATTTACATTTTTCGTTCTGTGGTGATCCAGGTTAGCGGGACCTGTCCCTTTCTGGATGACCCTTTCTGAGGATTTACCGTTCATACAATCAAGGTGTCCTATGAACATTGATTTTTTTTATTCTTGTGTACTATTTTACTTTGCTGTCTATCTTGGTTATTTGTTTGTTTGTCTGTTGTTCTTTCTCAGAATAAACTGATTTTGATTTGATTTGATTTGAAAATATATTTGCTCGCTGCTCATCGAATCTCAATCAATCTTGTCTAATCTGACTTAATTTTATCGAAACAAATATCTTTATAATACTAAATAATCTACTACCATACATTCTAAACTAGACGCTTCATCAGCAGCAGCAGCAGAAGCGTGATCCATATGCGTTGGGAGCTCTTGGAACTAGGAGCCACTTCAACGTCAGAGACTGGTGACGATGACGATGGCGACAGAGATCACGTATACGTAAGATGGAGCATTCAAGGATGCAGCGTGGAACCAGAGCAGCAATCCGATACGAGATACGTCCTTGAGCTAAAGGCAACCAGCGCAAGACCGAGCTTTCTCGGTTGTAAGGTGGTCAATCTACATTGTAGAATATGACCTCCATCCTTCAAAGCTGCGTTCCTTACATCTGGCCAATTAAACCTTGATTCATGAATCTTTCAAGACTTTTCTCTTTAGCCGTGGCGCTGGACTGGAAGCCCTGCTGACCAGGATTTTCGAAGTTGCACTCATGGGCGGAGTTTGGTTTTCGTTCGGGGGGGGGCTAACCCCGAGTCTGGGCCTTATTGGGAGGGCTAACCCCGAAAAAGGAAACCATTTTCATGGTAAAAAAAATTGAATTTGGGCCTTCTTGGAGGGGCTTAGCCCCCCCCCTAGCCCCTGATAAACGCCGCCTATGGTTGCGGTATATAACTCCATAGAATTGAAGATTGAATTAATGAAATTTTGTTTATAATTATTGGTATTATGACCATGAGAGACCGTACAAACCGTGTATGTTGTTGGTCTCTTTAGGAATCCCCCGTCAACGTCACACACGTGACGAGAATGGCGATTAACTACAAAGATCCAAAGATGTTGTCCGAGATACAAGAGGTAACAGCAGCTAGCTAAAGCTCACGAAAGTTTCTGATTATGTATTCCTAATCAACCTCCTAATCCTACAAATCCACCACCTCCTCTTTTTCTCTCTCGTTCTTCGTCTCATTCCCCCAGTGGTTGGATTGCTCTCCCAGATTTTGCGGATCTCCTATCTCTACAAATCTGAGATTTGAAGGCCCTGTGTTGAAAATATCTATACCCGAATGTCGCCATTTGATGTTTGAATAATAATTATGTGTGGAGTGTTCCTAATGGTAGACTGTTATAGCAGATACATATTTAGGTGATGAATCTACTGCATTAGGTGGCGAATCCAAACCCGGTGGGATCCGGTTGAATTTAGCGATATTATTATTATCCTTCCTCTTCATCTCCTCAAATTACTGCACCTCTTTTTTATTCTCTTCTTCTTCTTCTTCTTCTTCTTCCTCGTCTTCTTCTTCTTCCTCTTCTTTCTGGTAATCTTCTAGAGTCTCGTTAGCATGTTCCTGATGATTACAGAAGAGCAATGACACCCGTAATTGAAAGAGACCCTTACAGACCAGACCCTCTAATAATTATATCGTACAACATAGACCTACTTGTCTATTCTGCATTCAGATGCGGCAAGTGAGTCACCCAAATCTCTGCGCTTTCATTGGCGTCTGCATTGTCGCTCCGAACGTTTGCATCGTGATGGCCTATGCTACGAAGGGAACGCTACACCACATGCTCGTGAGGTCCGCTATGGAGTTGGACTTTGAATTCAAGTCGTTTTTCCTTTCTGACATCGCTCGGGTGAGAATTGTTCACAATTCACATCGTCTACTGTTTTCGATAAACGTCAGGAGCCTTTACCAAGTCTACGTGAACTCTTCACCATCCAGCTTACATTCCCGCTCTGCCCTATCATCTGTCTGTCCCACTATTTCACGAGCCCAGTCACAACTCACAACTGTACAATATGTACAATTCTACTGTTCACTGTCTTGATTGTTTTTGTGTGTATTCAGGAAATAAACTGATTTGATTTGATTTGAACTGTGTATTATGGATCGATATGCATGTTTGAACAATAGAATTCAGAATGTAAATAAACGTTGTTGTAAAGCTCTGTTAAGGTTGTTATTAGCCAAGAATTAGGCAGGACCGGACGTGCGCATGGAAAGTGTAGATTCTGTAGACCACCACTTATGATGTTATGTCACCGTGCATGTTGTAGGGAATGATCTACCTGCACAATTCTGACATCGGTTCACATGGCAACCTGAGCAGCTTGACGTGCGTCATCGACAGCCGATGGAGTTGTCAGATTACGGATTACGGACTCGGACTGCTTAGAAAGAAAGGCAAAAGGCATCATATGAACTTGGGACAATGGGCTCACGATCACGTGGGAAAATGGGAAAGGAAGAAAGCCAAAAAGCAGCCAAATGATCCCAAGGATAAAATGGATCCAATACCACAGGAAACAGAGGCAGACAGTAATCAACAGACGGTCTTACAGCTGGAAGATCCCAACAAACTAAAAGATCTATTGTCACAGGAAACAAAGGTAGACGATAGTCAACAGATCGTCTTACAGCTGGAAGATCCCAACAATCAAACAGATCCATTGTCACAGGAAACAGAGGCAGACAGTAATCAACAGACGGTCTTACAGCCAGACGGTCCCAAGGATGAAAAAGATACAATACCAACAGAAGGGGGAAAAGGCAGAAAAGAATTCACGTTAGAATCCAACGCACGGGATGACAGGCTCATGAAATGTACGACTCCGAATGCTATCTTTTATAGTTGACATTTCTCAGAGCAGGCTAGTTATTTTTAAATTGTTCATGCACGTTTAAGAGTAGATAACTTCGGAGTCTTTCAGCTCCGACCAAATTCCCACTGCCTTACTTGTGACCCCAGTCCAGCCATAGGTGCAATCACGTCCTAAAAGTTGAGGGACCATAATGAATCACGTCCTAAAAGTTGGGGGGACCATAATAATAAAGTTAGGGGACCACTCAAAAGTTGGGGGACGCGTCCCGTGGGTCCCATAGGGTGGTTGCGCCTATGAGTCAAGCCATGTTAATTATTGTAGCATAGGAAATGTTGATAATTATTATGATCAACAACATAATTGATTACAGCGTGATTCCGAATTGCGTATCGATCAGATGTTTATCCTAATTCCTTAAGAGGAATCTCCAACCTATTAACTAGTCTTGGATTTGGATCTCCGCTGGAAGTATCTGGACTCACCTCTGGCTCGAGGCATAACTGATGAATAAATTGGTGCCCTGTGTTTAGCTTTCGAGAAGCAATTTAGAAATCTCGAGTCTGCAGTTTACATTACGAAGTGTCTGAAAAAGGTAAAGTGAGTGCATCTTAGCTTATTCCATTGATGTCAGCTGATGTGTAAATTTAATGATTTAGGGTTTCGAGGATGTGAATTACAAACATTGGGGACGCGAAGAACAGAGGCAGTCCATAAGATTATAACAACTGGAGAGTCGATATAGAACGCTTAGATAGGCGCAAGTCAACGTGCCGAGAGTTTCTTAAAAATCCCTCTTAATCACTACATCAGAGAGAGACATACAGACAGACACAGACAGACAGAGACGGCAAGAGAGTGAAAAACGGCGAGAGAGAGTGAGTTATGATTTCTGAGTAAAATTTACAAATTTTTTTGTTTCGGCATTGGTGACTGGTGAGTCTTTCTTAAATCTGTACTCTACTTAATATATAACAGATAGAATTGACGGGGAATTACGATTACGATAACGAAAAGTTTTTCTGAGTAAAAGTTTCTCTTAGTTTTTCTGGTGTCATCGTAGATCCGTTTTGGACGGCACCTGAGCTGCTGCGTATGCCCAACAGAAAACGACCGCTTTACGGAACGAAGAAAGGAGATGTCTACTCATTTGGTATCATCATCCAAGAATCACTCATCAACCAGCTTCCGTTCGGTGTCGACCTAGAAATAATGAGCCCAGAAGGTTAATCAGATAAATTCAATCTACTGATACTATTGCCTCTAAGCATATAAGACAGTATAAGGCTATGACAAATGGTGCATGCCTTTTAGATGAAATAGACAGCAGTACTATAGTTGAAGGAAACAATATTCACCAAGACATCAATCACATAAATTTATATAGCGCCTCTTCAAGATCTCTACTCAGAGACATCAATCACCATAATATCACCAAAGACCAGTTTCTGTGATTCACAGTTAGCAACAAATTCACGTGCCACCTGTGAGATGCCAGCACTGTCAGGGGTAAGACTCAGACCTTACAGACGGCATTAAAACGCTCTTTAATTCAGCCTTAATGCTGAGAAGCTACGTTCTTAATTATGCCAATCTACACTGTGTCCCAATAAATCGGGACCCCTTTTTATAATGTGAATAAAACAGGCAAATCTTAATCGATTTTCACAATTTCAAAACTGTTTTTATCCTGAGATAATTATCTTCCTCTGATTCAAATATGAAGTTTCTGGCATGAATATTGACGTCACAATTACGTCATTTGCATCAGAAAATTCAAGTGTTAAGTACCGAACACAACGATTTTTGTTGACACTTGGTTTCGATTTGTAAATGAACGACGTCATTATGACGTAATTTTTTAGTGATGGCCGTTCATAAATTACCAATTTGTAGATAATTATCTCAGGATAAAAACAGTTTTGAAATTTTAAAAATCGATGAATATTTGTCAGTTTTATTAACATTATAAAAAGGGGTCCCGATTTATTGGGACACAGTGTATATTGAAGCGATTATTAGCAGCAGTCGGAAGCAAAAGTTGGGAGGGACCGTCACCGTCCCAACCCTCTTGTCGAAAGTTGGGGACGTGCCCCGTGGTCCCATATAGGGTGGTTGCGCCTATGCGAATGACGATACAGATAGATCATTCAATTCCACTGAATATGATTCGGAATAAAAGGATTTAATGTCTTCTTTAAACATTATGTTGAATCTACCTACATCCTCGCAAAAATGACAGCCTATAGTATAAATTATAATACTACTACTAGTCTACTACTGCTGCTGCTGCTGCTGTTGCTGCTGCTACTACTACTACTACTACTACTACTACTACTACTACTACTACTACTACTACTACTACTACTACTAATATTGTAGTAGTAGTAGTAGTAGTAGTAGTAGTAGTGGTAGTGGCAGCGGCAGCGGCAGTACCAGTAGTAGTAGTAGAGTAGAATGGAGAAGCTGCGTTGCCCAATGTGCAGAGCTACACGGGAAGGACTAAGGTTCTAAGGTAAGGTAGTAGTAGTTTCCTTTAAAAGGCGCTATATAAGTACTTGAATGAATGAATGAATGAATGAATGATGCTGCTGATGATGCTGATGATGACGACAACGACGACGACGGCGACGATGATGATAATGATGATGATAACATCTGAAGCATATATAGTCTCAAAATAACTCTGAGATCGTATTTCATTCGCGTAGAGATCATAGCGAAGGTAAAGAAAAAGAAGCTGTATTTCCGTCCTACCCTTCCGCCAGCCTGCTGCAGCCAGGACTGGATAGACCTGATGAATTCAGCCCTGGAAGAAGATCCCTGGGATCGTCCGAATTTCAAAGCTATCAATAGCAGCATATCTGAGTTGACAGGCTCGGCGTGAGAAAATTTGCATTTACAATTAATTATTGTTCCCGTCATTCGGTGTAACTTCTATGTTTATAGACGGTTCACCTAAACTAAATCTAACAAATTATACCCATAATTTTATGGATGGTTTATTGGGGTTGTTTGGCATTTCAGCGGTTAGCGCACTGCATTGTCAATATACACTGTGTCCCAACAAATCGGGCACCCTTTTTATAATGTGAATAAAACAGGTAAATCTTAATCGATTTTCAAAATTTCAAAACTGTTTTCATCCTGAGATAGTTATCTTACACTGATTCAAATATAAAGTTTCTTGCATGAATATTGACGTCACAATTACGTCATTTGCATCAGAGAATTCAAATGAATGCCATTCTCTGACGATTTTTGTTGGCATTTGGTTTCGATATGTAAATTAACGACGTTGTTATGACGTAATTTTTTAGTGAAGGCCGTTTATAAATTACCAATTTGTAGATAATTATCTCAGGATAAAAACAGTTTTGAAATTTTGACAATCGATGAATATTTACCAGTTTTATTCACATTATAAAAAGGGTGCCCGATTTATTGGGACACAGTGTACATGTAGGCCTAAGGTTTCGAATCAGTGCCTTCACATGCAGTAACATCATTCTAATTTCTATTCTTATCTATTCTATTCTATAAGTTGTTTCCAACGACGTTATAACTATAATATAACTACCGCTACATAATTATATACACCTAAAAATTATATACTTATATAGATAAAATATAGCTACTTTTCGTCCTATCATATTCCTTTGCACTGAGGTTTTATGCTAATGATACACAAAGGGAAACTGAGAAATTTTCATTTAGAGACCTCTACGAAAATTTCCATGTTCATAGCTCCCTACTTTGCATTTTCTAGGTTCTTGATTTAAGTTTTTACCGTGACCATTGTGTTTTGCCGCCCCCGGCAACAATATCGGCGGGAGCCCATGCGTGTGTACAATTGTGCATGGCCATTTAATTACCACTTTAAATTAACCCAATGAAGACGCTTGGCAGAGATTAACGTGTAATGTTCGGGCGCCTTTTTCTATCGTAGATCGGAAGACATGCTGGCAAAGTTGATGAAGATTCTGGAAATGCACGCTTTGCACCTCGAGGATCTGGTGAAGAGAAGAACGAGTCAGATTGACGAAGAGCGAGAGCGAGCATCTCATCTGCTCTACAGTCTTCTGCCGGAGTGAGTGTTAAAAGCGGCGCCTTCTGATTGGCTGGAAATGTTTGTTATAAACACAGCTATAATCTAAATGTCCAGTGGCGGCGCCAGAATTTTCAGTTTTGGGAAGGGCCTGAATTTTCGGGAACAAAATTGCTTTTTTATCCGCCAAAATTTCTGGTGACCTTTTTTAGTCATTCTGTCGAAATCTTGTAAAATAATTTCCATTTTCACCGCCAAAATTTCTGATGACCTTTTTTACATTTGTTTAGTCATCAGCTTCAATCGGGGGGAGGGTGCTGAACGTCGAAAATTACATTTTTACTAGCCCCTCTGCCGCCGCTACTGTAAATGTCGTCCTACGCGCTTTTAAGCTGCGACCACAAGGCCTTGACTCTTCTAAAAGTTTGAGCATAGCAATATGTTTCGTTTTTAAGGGTCGTGGCCAACGCTTTGAAGGCGGGTGCGACTGTTGCACCGGAAAGCTATCCTGCTGTTACCATCTACTTCTCCGACATCGTAGGCTTCACGAAACTGGCGGCAGCAAGTACTCCGCTACAGGTAAGTGTACTCTACAATCAAGAAGGGTAAACATAAGTATGGCCAGATGTGTCTGCAGTTAATTTTGTGTGAGGGTACAATAGCCTACACAATGCTCACGGCTAAGTAAATTAGTAAAGAGCTTTATAAAGGCAAATCAGGAATTTGCACACACGTGCCCCTATTACTAAGGAATCCGACTGAGTAGGTTACCTGGGCAACATGGAAGACGTAAACTGCAATTCCTACAATGCATGGTAAACTTGGTATTTACGTACATTTGTGTGACCTTCGACTACATCCGAGGGGGTGCTCGATAGTACAGCGGTTAGCGCGCTGGACTGTCGACCGAAAGGTCGGGGGTTCAAATCCCCGCCGGGGCAGAAATTTGCAACGAGATTTCTGTTCCACAAGCACCCCCTAGCCGACTCAGCTATGATGAGTACACTGACCTCACGGTCAGTGGATGATGAGACGGCGAGGGAGAGGATTGGCCACCGCCCTCATATGCCGAGGCCTTGAAAATGAAGGCGCTAACACTTCATCCCCATTGGCTAGCCCTCCGGGCTAGCTAGACGGGATATCATCATCATCATCGACTACATCCTGTACGCAGCAGTTGTTCGAGATCTAAGCATGGACGCCCGCACACAGGGGCAAGAGTGGGCACTTGCACAGTTCTAATCTATCAGAAATAATTGAGGTATTAATTATATCTGCTCTGATCTTCTGTGTCCTCTGCTCGTCAAAGAGAAACTACGTGGCACGTTGTTCTAGTGCTTCCATGAATGATCCATTTGGTTAACATTGACAGCGTTTTGTTCTGACATCTGTAATTAGATTGTGGAGCTGCTGAGTGAACTCTACTCGAAATTCGACGAAATCATTGACAGTCACGATGCCTACAAGGTATTATACTGATTATAGATTTAATAGTCAGCGGCTTTCTGTAGGCTATTATAGTGGTAAGATTTATCAATATTCTTTTATCAAACTTATACAAAATTCACCAAATGAGATCAACCCTTAGTAGGTGAAATCGATTCGGAAAAAACTTACCAGACCAGAGGAGGCTATGTTGGTTGGTGTGGCGGCATGGGCGCTCACACATAGGGGCAAGAGGGGGCACTTGCCCCTCCTGGAAAGCTGATTTCCCAAATTTTGACTGTTCTTTGTTTTTGACAAAATAATATCTTCTCGCTTTTTTCTCAATTGTCACGATACACAGAATAACATTGAGAAATCTAGCCTACATTTAGAAAACTTTGTGAAAACATACTCGTGTTCTTAATATGCTGCTTTGAATTTTCCATCTCTTGCTAAAACAATTAAATCGTATCCATTGTGTTTTCCCTTACTGCAAAAATTTCTGCGGGCGCCCATAAATGGCGGTGACCTTTACAAGTGGTCGAGACAGGACCGTCGTAGCAATAGAAATTTAAATCTATGCGGTCATCCTGCAGTTATTTACTTCTTCCATCAATACAATCATTTCAGAATAACTATAACGAGACATGTGTTTAGCTATAACTTGTTGGTGCTGTTCATTTTATTAGGTTGAGACGATTGGTGATGCGTACATGGTGTCGAGCGGTCTACCCGTCCAAAATGGTGACAAACACGCCATTGAAATCGCAACAGTTGCTCTGAAGGCTCTGAGCGCCAGCTTTAGCTTTGAAATTGCGCACCTTCCTGGAAAAACTCTGGAAATTCGAATTGGAATACACACAGGTGAGGGGCCTCGTGCTTGTCTTTTTGGAAGAATAATAATAATAATGGCAGAATGTGCATGGCCACAATTATTGTCCCATACTCATAGTTAAATTGATTTTCCTTACTTGTAATCGTCAGTGGCGTAACAACTGAGCCGGGGGCCCGTGGACAATCTCAGCTCGGGGGCCCCTATACATTAACGGGACAAAACAGTGAAAACAATGAGATGGCTATTTTAAAACACGAGAGCCTATTAGGCCTTTATAATACACGCACGCACGCACGCACGCACGCATACCAGATATATTATTATATATAAATATATAAATATATAAATATATAAATATATATAGCCTACACACACCAATGCATATACAAAGGTCCATGTATAAGCTTACAACACGTGTCTGTATATGTAGACTCACTGTGGTCTGTAGTCCTTCGTAGAGTTACTTCGTGAATTTGGCTTTTCTATAGTGAGGCATTAGTGACCTTCAGATTTCCAGTAGAGAAGTAATAGGCTAGTAGAGTTCGTCGCTGAAAATAGGCCGGCCGATCTCATCTTCTTCAAACTGACCCATGGGATGACATGGGCCATGAAACAAAATCATGCTCTTCAGGGAAGCAGATGCGATAGTAGAAGGAAAGTGTGCCCGATTAGTTGGGAAAGATCGGTCCAGCTTAAATGAGTCACAGTCTGAGTTAGAAGAACTAGAGGCAATGTCACTTTCCTCACCTATAGGCCTATAGTAATGTCTTTTTCTCCTTGGAAGTTGTCGGCACTTCGGAACAAACTGGACTAACATCGACTTCCTCCTCTGCATTCTCCGCTATAGTTGCAGCAGCTGTATCGGCACTTGGAATTTGCATCTCAAAAAACGATTTGATGGAGGGATTGCCGACCCTATATAGCAGCCTCAATAATTATTTTTCCGTTTTTCTCTGCTTGTTTCTGACTGCCAGAACTGTATGTGCGTTTCATGGCATTCATCTTATATGATGATTATTTTCGTTTAGGCACCGCAATATAGTGATGATCCAGATAAAAGTAAATGAATGAATGCAGTGACTGTTATTATGAGCGCGAAGGAATGAACACTGCAATGTGCAGTGTGTATCAGTCACTTCAACACTTGGCTCTTATAGAGACATTGACAGAGACAGAGACAAAGACTTGCACAATGCACGCACACAGAGAGCAAAAGAGAGAGAGACAGTGAGACACAGACAGACCTATAGCTAGACCTATCTCTTTCTGTGCGTGTCTGACACACACACACACACACACACACACACACACAGAGACAGACAGACAGACAGACAGATAGACAGACACACAGACAGCTAGCATCAGAGGGAGCGGAAAAGAAAGCATATATTATTTCAAGCATAATTCCTTGGCGCTGGAATTGACTGTTCGGATAAGGACGATTAATTAAGTGATGTATGCACCTCTGGTGGGGCACTATAGGATGAACCCAGACCTCCAATGATTATCGAACGTAGCCTATACCCTGACGTACAACTAATGTTGATGTCTACTACGGGTCAAATGCTCTCACATCCGGTGACTCATACAGTTTCGAAAGACACGACACATGCATATCATTTATCATATCCGTCGTATCCAGGCTATAGGCCTACATATGGTCAGACTCAACAATCTGAAACTAACTATAAAAAGGAAAAGTACATGAAACTTTTTTACTTATTAAGCTTGGGGGCCCTTTGGGTCTCGGGGGCCCGTGGATTTTGTCCACCTTCGTTACATGGTTGTTACGCCACTGGTAATCGTCATCCTAAGCTCCTAATTTTTAGAGCTCCACTAGCGAGTTAAGCGCGGAACTCCAGGTCTTGCAAGATCCCCTATGGCCATAATTCAAACTCTCAACCGTGAAGTTGAGGGTTCGAATGACATTCTGGTGAGACGTGTTTCAAGATATCTGCTACATCTGCTGTCCCAGTTAATACAGTCCTAACGAGAAATGCTTTTGGTGAGAGGCTAAGGCGGCGAGGGAAAGGATCGGCCAACCGTCCTCGTGGGAAGTTTAGGCTAAAATAATATGAGAGATCGCTAACGCACTTCGTAGGCCCTATTATAATGGAACCGGTGTTTAGTTCATGAGACATAAATAAATGATCCAAAAACTAGATGATGATGATGATGATGATGATGATGATGATGATGATGATGATGATGATGATGATGATGATGATGATGATGATGATGATGATGATGATGATGATGATGATGATGATGATGATGATGATGATGATGATGATGATGATGATGATGATGATGATGATGATGATGATGATGATGATGATGATGATGATGATGATGATGATGATGATGATGATGATGATGATGATGATGATGATGATGATGATGATGATGATGATGATGATGATGATGATGATGATGATGATGATGATGATGATGATGATGATGATGATGATGATGATGATGATGATGATGATGATGCAATGATGATGCTGATGATGATGTTGATGGTGTTGATGATGATGCTGTTGCTGATCGATGATGATCGATGATGATGATAATAATAATTTAATAACCATAACAATGATATTTATCATCCGGGCATTGTCGTCGTGTCTTGTGTGTAGGTCCGGTTGTGAGTGGCGTCGTTGGAGTGAAAATGCCTCGCTATTGTCTCTTTGGAGAGACCGTCGCCATCGCTTCAAAGATGGAGTCCGTCAGCACCGGTCAGTGGCACTTACAGCCTCTTCGTGAGATTCCACTCAAGCGCTATATAAATGGTCATGTATCTATAGCCTGCTTATAGAACCTGAACATAGCCATAATTATATCATACACGGCTTTAGGTCCGTAAATAGAAAAATACAATATGGCAGAATAGAACAAAACAAGATGAGAATTGCCGGGGTGGTGGATGAGGGTTCAACCCCCAATCTTTCTTAGGACGCCATAGTAAAGTCCTTATTGCCCACCCCAAGTCTACATAGATGATAGATCAATGGCTGACCCCCGTTATTTTTCGACAATTCTCGTACTGAAATAAAGTATGATGGAATGAAATAGAGAAAAATACAATTCAATGGAATTGAATTTGGTGGAATGGTGTGCAATGGAATAGAATGAGATAAAATAGAATGAAATAGGACAAAGTGGAGTAGAATAGAATTCAATACAATATAATAATATTCATATGTAGGCTATAGCCTACACTATACAACCATGGCCGCATTAAGGCTTGTGCGGGTCCGGGTGCTGTGATTACCCTCTTTTGAGAACTCACTGGTCCACCCAGTATGAGAATTGAGGAAAAATAACTGGGGGGGTTGGCCTAGAATAAACTTGAAATTGGGGTATGAAAAACATACTTTAACGTGGGGCTCTAAGAAAGACTGGGGGGTTGAACCCGCCAACCCCCGGCAATTCTCACCCTGGGTCCACCACACAAACATTTATTACAGCGGATCCAAATGCAATTAAGGAATGTTCAGCATGTTCGGCCGAGCAAGGCCCCACACTAAAACCAATGTAATAAGTTGGTATAATGTGACGTGACTCATGTTAGTAGTAGGCCTATGGTACATGTAAGTCTAAAAGAAGAACCAAAAAATTCTGAAATATTAAAATGTTCGTTGGGGCAATTTGAAATTCAGCGAGTTCACAACAATTGTCGTTCTTAATTGCAATCATCCGTCCATGTTGAACTTTCGTCATTACAATGCACTTTATACAGGAATTACAGTTTAGTCCCACATATTCACCTAAATTGCCGGTACCTTCTGTAAATCAATCAATCAATCAGTCAATCATCAGTATAGGTGTCGGATGCCCACTTCACAGTGTTTATCCAACGGGACCTATCCAGAGCCAAATGGCTCAGTCTCTGTAGATAATATTGATCAATCACTAGCATGAATATTGTCAGTCCTCTTCGCGTTGTTCCTTGTAGACTCCCTCTTCTGCTCACCACACCTCCACCTCCATCATTCCGACCACCAACTCCTTCATTTCTCTGTCCTCTCCCATTCTGCAGATATCTACAAATAAATAAACCACGATTATCTTACATGTAGGCCTAAGTGGGGCCAAAATGTTGATAGCCATCATAGCCTACCTGTGTTTTCTCAATAAATTTCAAGCAACAAGAATAAGTTTGAAACTCTATTTTTGTCTGCAGTTAACCGCATCACAATAAGTCAATCAACGGCTACCATTCTGGGAAAAACCGGGGAATTCCTGCTTCAACCGAGAGAAAAAGTTGAACTGAAGGTTAGTCGTAGGCTATCACAAACAATTAAAGGCAACAACATTTTGACTAAAAGCGTAAAAAATTGTTTCTAAACGAATATTTCTAACTCTGGCAAATGCTAATGATGATGACAACGACGACGACGAGGAAGTTGTTGTTGCTGTGGATGATGAAGAAGAAGATGATTCTGTTACTGTCACTCTGTCTCTGATGTATTGTTGCAGGGAAAGCCATCGATCGACACTTATTATCTGCTTGGAAGGACGGGACTGGATATTCCATTGCCTGACTTTAACACAGATGCAAGCAAACCCACCGAGACCCAATCAGGAACAAGCGCACCCGCCGGGACCCAATCATGAACAAGCGGACCCACCGGGACCAAATCAACAACCGGACCCATCGGGACCAAATCAAGAGCAAGCGAACCCATTGGGACCCAATCAAGAACAAGCGGACCCACCGGGACCAAATCAGCAGTTCCTCCATAAAAACATTTTACCACACCACACGCAATAGCCCTTATGAAATTTATTAGGCCTACCCCTTGCACACCGCTGGTGGTTGAAATGTCTTAGAAGGACATGTAAGCCTAGCTAGAAAATTGTTTCTTACCATAACGATAGAGTTTGAGTCTTAGGTTTGTCAGGGCGGTTAGCCCTTCGGCCCCTTCCACAGAGTGGCCAATTAAATATACTTGTTTGGAAACGCGGAAGCAGTTGTAGATTATTATACCCTACATAGGCCTACCTCTGAGTAGATGAAAATTGCCGGGGGTTGGAGTTTATCAGGGGTTAGAGGGGCTAAGCCTTCCCAAGAAGACCCAGACTTAGTTTTTTTACCATAAAAATGGTATCTTTTCCCGGGGTTAGCCGGGTCCCCCCAAAACGAAAACCAAACTCCGCCCATGACCCAGTCTTTCTTAGAACCCCATAGTAAGGTCTGTTTTCACACCCCAATTTCAGGTGGATATTATGGTCCACCCCTCCCAGTTATTTTTCCACGATTCTCACACTGCCTATATTAAGAATGTCGTCACATCGAAGATTTGTAGTAACATAATAGGCTATGTAACCTGTGAATACGCTGTGTTATGTGTATAGGCCTATAGGCTATATGTGTATATATACATGCATATACACCTATATATAAAGGGTCTACATCAGTGGTTCCCAACCTTTTTTGACTTTGGGGCCACTTTTTCTAAGTTGGAGGACAGGAGGGCCACTTTTTCTTAGTTGAAGGTCATCAGGGGGCCACAAGGCTAAAATTTAATTAACTAAAAGCATTAAAATTGCTATAATTGAATCAAAATAGAATGTTTGATGTTATTTATATATGTCAAAATAAAATAATTTTTAAAGGACAATAATTATGTGTTCTATGCTGTCCAAATTGTCAATTTTGTCACATATTTTTGATAATTCTTTGAGAGACGAGGGCCACATTTTGGGGCCCGGCGCGCCCCTTTTGGCCCGCGGGCCACGGGTTGGGAACCACTGGTCTACATATAGGCCTAGATAGGCCTAAGCTGCACACTGGAGTTTTTTTACATCAGCCGCATTTCTCTTGTTTTGACGCGATGACTCGCTCTCCATGTTCACATTGTTCAGTGGGCGGAGGAGCTCACACTTAGATCTGGAGGCGAATATTATTTTTATCTCGAGTGTCAAATCCGGCTAAGTTTGACTACCATCTGCAAATGATTCAGTGATAAGCCTAGATGTCAATCGTATTAGGACGGAAAGCCAGCAATTAAAGTTTAATTCGACGCCTGTGAAAAAGCTGGTAGGCATATAGCCTACATCCGCGTTCAGCACGCCGATAGGGTCGTTGTAAGGTCATCGTAGTCGGCCCTTTATGCACTCTTGCAGCCATAGACCGAGGTCATTGTTATTGCCTAGGACCTATAGCCCTCGGGCACGCTAGATTTTATAGAACCCCAACTGCCGGCTAGGCTTGGCTCAAGGCTAAACGCAATGTTACGCATCCACAATTTTTACATAATTAATTTATGTCCTGTAACTTCACGAACCCGCCCAAAAGACCTCAAACGAAAAGTCTTACCGGTTACTACTTCACCAAGTTCTCTCTCGTTTTGATTATTTGAAACTTTTAATTGTTCAACTGAAACAATTCCATCGTCCAAATTACACAATTAATCAATTGCATTTCACGTTAAATTAATAATCAACTCCCAAGAATTAATGCAGCCAATATTTTTGATGTAGTTACAAATGGGAATTTAAGGCAGACAAAATAGCGAAAGTTAATCGTCCATCTCACAAGTAATAAACAACGAATAAAATGTTCAATTTATAATCTCGAATAGTCTGCAGAAAAATACTTGACCTCGCCCAGTGGCCCTACATCTGTGTCACATCTCATGCAGAACACCACCACACGAAATAAAAAGCAATCACCAGTAACACAAAACGTCTTGGCAAGTGCATTAATTAATTATTTCCAAGTCTCCATTAGCATCAACATAAGGTAATATTGCTGAATGGAAAATCTATTGTTGAATAAGAAAGAATGCGTTGATGAAACCGCCAAACGAAATACAAAACAATTCAAACTGGTTCAGCGCAAAGAAACTTCTTGTTTTGCAAGGAAAAACATTCATGAAATTCTTTCTTTCCTGTAAAATCAATAATATATAGAAAACAATAATAATGCCGTTATGCTCAACTTCAGTCACAAGCAAACAGTAGACCTAGGCTACTCCCCCGTCTTGTAGCATAAAAAAACAGTGGATGGACTCACTAAAAGTACCGTAATATAACTATTGGTATGTTTTGGTGAAATGTGGCTGTTGTATGTAGGTAGCTATGAATTACCTTTAAGCCCGTAAAAACTGATTTAAGAATTCTTACATAATATGGACAAGATATTGACAAAAAAGCAGGAGGGATACTTTTTGCCCACCCTGTATACCAGTTAAAACAAAATGCAGGAATAACAGAACCTTGTTCTAAATACCCACATGTTGGAATTTTATGACTGCCTGGGTTCTAGCATATTTCCAGATTTTTGCATTAAATGAAGTGAAATGAAGAATCAAGTTTTACTCGTTAACGCTTAAACAATTTTTATGCTAATGCTACCCCACAAAGCATTCTGTAATACAATAATTTAAGGCGATGAAATAATTCATGTCTTACATTACTATACTAGATCGTTCTCAATTACACGTACCTCCCTAGTAGCCTACTATACCAAAATGAATTCCACTGCCAGCAACCTATGCAAAAGTAGGAGTAAATAAAAAGAAATGAGTCAATCCGTGAATTATATAAAAGGGTCTGCAATAGGTCTACAACATAAGTTAGACTATTCATTCAGCTTATTTAGGTAAGGTATAATAATTAATCTTGTGTTGCCAGTAATGCATGCAACTTCAAAGCAGTACCTGTTCCGATGACCAATACATCTGCAATCGAAGCATAATTATATACCAACAATCTCATTTAATTAGTTAAATCAATTCACCTTTCGGCCAAATATTACTCTGTGCTTGGATGCTGCTAGTTAACGTCTTATCAATGATAATTAATCTGACTTACAATTTACGGTGCACTAAGTTCTATCATCTTGTGCTCTACAAATAAACCTACAGCGAAAATGATACAACTATTTACGTCTATTTTAAGAGTTCAAAAAGCAAAAATCATCAGAACTAAAGTAACACATCACAGTTTCTATCCTTACAACGAGAAACCATTAGCAAGTACGAAAGCTCTGTTCTCTTTTCGTGTCACCCAGTGACTAAGTTTCGATACAGGTGCATCATAACTATGTGCGGCATCTTGGGGGTAGAGCTCTATGTGGTGCATTGCCATCAGTAAATGCGATCTTTTGGTCTTGGCGCTGGTGCCAGATTCATTGTAAAAACCAGGCTAAATGCACGAAAAGATACAACAGAATTTAACGAGAATATATCATGCGTAGTATAGACAGAAATCTGAAGTACACGCAAGACTGATCAACGTATGATTCCTAAAAATCTTCCATTGCATCTGAGGCCAACATTTCCAATCTGAAAGTGAAAGTGAATCTCACACACTTTCTGCCGACATTTAATTTTCAATTAGTTCCTTAGCATAAAGAAAAAGCTGCTCATTTGACTGTAAGACATTTACAATACTGACAAACGATAAAGCATTGACATGCCCAGTGCAATACTCACAGACACACACGCATGCATGCACGCATGAACACATGCAATACGTATTTACGCACGAATCAACTTCAAATGTTATCCTGTTACTGTAAATGAAAAATCTCAATGAAGCAAGTTTAGCACATCAAATACAACCGATTATAGTGGTTTACATGTATTAGGGGTCGTCCATAATAACATCCACACAAAATGACCAACTTTGAACCCCTCCCCCTGTCTGCATTTAGCCTTACCTCGTACACTTTTCAAGACGTCCGCACACCAAACCAGTGAACAAAATAAAACACAAATATTGCGAATAACATCAATAGTGATGATGGCCCAAATAAACCCACACAAGTTAGATTCCAATCCATAATATTATCATTTCGTTAATAGAACGATAGTAAGTCAGCAAACTGCAAATTATCACATTAAAGGAAAAAGAAAAAATAGCTAGTGCCTATACAATAGCCCTATCCACAATGCAGGATGTGGTCTTTTTAGTACACTGTGGAGGATTTCAATGAAGTAGAAACAAAATCTTTCAACAAGCACATTACTCCTGTTTAAACAGTTTGGAAATATTCAATCTGAAATCAAGAAATTCTCGATTACATAGTTTTGGGAAATCAGGAAATGTTTATTCAGCTGTATGAGACTGCATAAGAACATCACAGAAAATTGTGGAACATTACTAAATTATAATTAATGACCAACAAATGCAATATGGAACAGACTACCCTGGTATTGGCTGACTGGAGTTTGATGTTGACGCTTAGTACGGCACAGGTTTACAGCCCATCGGTTATACTGAACTCACTACCAAAATTAAGTGGGGATGTCCACATTGGTTGTGATTATCTCCCCCAAACCCGCCTGCATTTGGAGGACATTGCGAACGTCCTTTATTGACGCTCCCTAACAGTAATAATACAATCCACATATGCATTATGCAAGAGTGTGTACAGTGGCATATTACAAACACATCTGCGTGTATATATATATAATTATATATATATATATATATAAACAATCATTAAACATATCTAAATGTCATATATATATATATACAAATATATATATATGTATGTATGTAATCAGTATAATACAATACTTATTAACAAAATATATGACCAAATTAATGTAGAGAGCGAAATACATGCAGAAAACATGGACAGCAACCCTGGTAGATCCTGAACACGTCAAGGTCAAGACCTTGTCATCGCCCAACACACACAAAAGCATAAAGGTGCTCCATTTGATTAAATACCAAGCACATTAAAGAAGAACTTTCGAGAGGTTCATAAAAAGCGCTCACTGACTTACTCGCTAACATCCAGATTCATGCAAGTAGAGCTGGGATAAGTTGGATGATGGGGTAAACAAATACGACCCTTAAAAGTAACTCACACCAGAGGTACATGATGATCCGGGGAAACATCTTACACACGAACTGTGGCTTTAACCTTTTAACGACCAGCTACACATGTTTTATAGACATTTTAGTACACGCTGGTAATGAAAGGGTTAACTCCTCGCCCTTTCTCTTGCTCGGTTTCGGAAATGCCTTTAAATAGTCCGCTTTATCCATTAGCGTCTCAATCGCGTTTCGTAAATGTTTGATTACAGTAACATTACAAACAGAATTTTTATTATTGTATTGTTTCGTATCCATAAATTTATGTAACGCCTCTTGCAATGCACACGTATCAGAGGCGCACTGAAATGAATACATTAACTCGATTCATTCAAATGAACTGCTTAAAATGAGACAAACTATAGACAACGTCTCTTATCACTAAAACAGTAATAACAATATGGTCAAGAAACCCTTCAAGTAGAACAAAATCATTAACGTTTCAAATTCCAAATCTCTTCAGAAACATTGCACATCTTCTTCTGCTTTGAAAAGAAATATTTGCACGGGACAAGCTGCAAATTTCAAATTAAAACCCTCCAGCACACGTGTAGCTTAAAATCACTTCAAGCTTACATTTGAATACAATCAACTGGTTTATGGAGCAAATTTTATTTTGCACCAGCAAAGAGATTTCCAATATTAAACACCCTGCAGGGACGTAGCATAGGAAAAATTTGGGGTTACATTTCGGTGGAGTTTACAATGGACGCTGTCGCAAAAAAATTTGTAATTAACTTTAAAAATACGAAAATTATGAAATTATTTATTTCGGGGTTTCAGCCCCTAATACCCTTATAAATATACCATGGCACCTTGGAAATTTCCCGTTACCGCACAAGTAACAATGGAATCTAGCAACTTTAAAGAATCTTTAAAATTTTCCTTATGTAATATCTATGCATAGGCTACCACAGTCACAATCAACAATTCAAATACAACAACGTTTCAAAGCAATCAAGAAGTCAATCAATGTTACTATAATTATTAAGTTCAGCAAAACCATGGAACGGCTTAGTTATGACTAACTCAACAGCCACTATTACACAATCAATGCATTGCTGGGCCGCAAAGTAGTTACACGTTAGGGCCCCAAAGTAAAGTTGCGTGTTAGGACCGCGAGTGGCCCCAAGGTAGAGTGCTAGGGTTCCACAAAGGAAACATAGTCGGCACTTAACCCAGCATTCACCAAAATACACTAAAATGAAAAAGCTTCATACATTGCTGACCGCTTTGTATCTAGCAACATCAGGTATAAGCATTTGAATTTGCAACATCAATATAAACAATGAACTATTCATACGTGTACCGGTACGTACACTGTATGAGCATGTGGATGCACTCTGCATATTGGTTATGGTTACGTTTTTGTGACCCGTATCTGTGTGTGTGTGCAGGTTGTGTATGTGTGCAGGCATGGGTGTTTGACACTGTTTGTGCAGCAATGCTGAAGGGAAGAGCAAAAGTATGGTCTACACATGGTACTAAAGACACGAAACCTAGCGTATCATAAACTGCGAGCAGCTCTAAAGTGCAAGACGCAATGAAAATTGTGGACAGACGCCAGAAATAAAAAATACCAAACTCTTTAGGTCGATACATACATGTATGGGGTGGGGGAGGGGGGCAACAAAGAATGCCGAACAGCAGACAAGCAATTTCTAGAAGAATATCTAAACAAGGATACAGAAAACAGCTTAATTATAATAATAATTATACACACGAAAACATTGGTGGTCAACACTTTTACAGACTTAGTCAAAGGCTGTCCATTAGCGTTCGCTAAGCATGACGTTATATGCAAGGGTACACAGACTTAAAAACGGAGTAGAAGTGCTTCTGCTTTGCTCAGTAATGTCTATTATGACTCAAGACTGGACCGACGTTTCTTTTTAGTGATCTCGGCTCCTGACTCAGAATTCATGTCATACGAACTTTCCCTGGAACGTAGTTCCTGTCGATGACCGGGTCCAACAGGAAAATGTGCAGACATTTTTCATTCTGAGCCAACGGATGGCCAGCAATTCTGTACAAAACGAACAGCATAGGTCTAAGTCACTCTCTATATCACTCTCTATCTCTTTACCTATCCATCTGTCTGTCTGTGTCTCTGACTGTCTCTCTGTCTGTCACTCTCTGTCTGTCTGTTTCTCTCTCTCTCTCTCTCTCTCTCTCTGCTACTCTCTGTCTCTGTTGCTCTAACTCTGTGTGTTTGTCTTTTTCTCTCTAAATCTATCTTTAAATCTCTCTAATCTTTCTCATTAAAAATCAATATGTAAAACTGGCTCCATAAACCGACATTATTTTAGAACTTTTGTTAGGCTCATAGAAATTAAATTATTTCTGAACTTAAATTAGAACTGAAATTATTTCCGAACTTGAATTAGAACTGAAATAGGAATTATTTTCAGAATAGGAATAGAATTAGAACTGAAAATAATTAGAGTCTTAGAACTGAATTAGAACTAAAATTGGGAATTATTTTTAGAACTGAAATATCACTGTTACAGCCTGGGTGCGCTTTCAAGAGCCTTCTGAATAAACAATTAAACAGAGGTAGCGACTCACTTGTTTACAAACTGTTCCAGCCCCACTCTTCGCTCTTCGATGAATTCCTCCTCAAAGATTCCATCGTCACCACGAAACGGCAGCTGGCGACTGAACGCCTTGCCAGGCAGCGTGGGAACCACGATCTACAACCGGCAGAAATCACAGACCCTTACGATGTAGAGGTGCTATATAAATGCCCTGCATGTACACAAAACAGGGAACTATGGAAACCAGTGACACACTTTCTTGAATGCTTTCACAATGAGCAAATAAATACGTGTTGAGCAGTACTTAGCTAATATTACCAAACTCTTATCGAAGTGACTAGCGGACCGCCAAGCGGCCGTCGAATCTCAAATACTAGCGGACCGCCAGTCACGTGTAACCTGTCACATGACGAGTCTTGATTCTTGAATATTGTTACAATGGCGGCAGTTAGTTGGTTTTATGTCGGACAAAAGTTTTCTTGTTTTAATGACTTAGAAAATTACTAGAAACAGAGTACCGTAAGCAACCAATTTTTTTCGTGAGTGTTGGTTAGGTTCAGGTTAGGCGTCGTGAGGGTCGGTTAGGGTTAGTTTTAGGGTTTGTTTAGCCATTAGAAACTCTTGTGGATTGGTGTAAATAGAAAGCCTGGCGGCTTGCTAGTATTCCGTATTGGACGGCCGCCAGTCATGTGACAGGTTACACGTGACTGGCGGTCCGCTAGTATTTGAGATTCGACGGCCGCTTGGCGGTCCGCTAGTCACAGCCATTCTTATTTAAGTCAATTCCTTTTATTCTGTCTAATCTGGTATTAGAAATTGTGGTTTTAGGAATCTGGCCTTTTTGTGTTTCAGATCCGTTCTGCTGAGGGTAAACGTGTATTTTAGTTTGGTAAATTATTTTTACGCTTATAATTGCACAAAAACAGTCTTAAAATATTTCTGCCAACGTGCTATTACCTAACTGATGTATTTTTATACTTAGAATTTGTTTAAAAGAAGTAAATCGATTGAAAAATTGTATTATTTTGTCATAAGAAACCGCCGATCGAAGTTGTTATTCAATTCTGACCCTTTCCGGAAGTTGCGTGCGGCAAGTGTGCAATAAGGCAGCACGCAAAAATAAATAAGTAAGTAAGGAAAAGTCCAACTTTTTCAATTGTTTTAAATCCAACTTCTGCTTCAATAATGATTATTTTTCATCAATGCAGCTCCAATTTAAGCTAGAATATTTTTATTAACCCAGCTTCCATTTCTCGCCCGTGATTTTCGTCAATCCAGCTTCTATTTCAGATATTAAAAACCCTCATCCAGCTTCCATTACTGAACCGTTTTTTCATTAATCCGGCTTCCATTTCATATCTAGAAACACCGTCATCCAGATTCCATTTATCATTTTGAACTTAGGACCGAAGTTTTGACGTACACGTTGAAGGTTTTGGCGCGTACCCCAACTTCCGGTCATATGTTGTGGTTCACTGGCGATTCGAGCGGCGATTTCGCATGGGAAATGTGACATTTTAAAAGCTCATTTTATGTCAATATTCTTGTTCTTAACAAATTTTAAGCATGCGGTTCAATGAGTTGGTGAAATTTGAGCTGTTTGAAATAATTTACGGCACTTTTTGAGTCATTATAAGCGTTAAAATAATTTACCATACTAAAATACACGTTTACCAAATGGAAAGCAATGATAACTCATTATATATTTGACAACACACCTTGCTATCTCTCTCAAGTTCACCACGAAGCCATTCAAAGTCGCTGTATCGGCGGCGAACACACGACTCCTTCACTCGAAATATTGGCAAATTAGTCTACAAAATTAAGAATACACACCATAGCTTTTATAATATAGGAAGCAGATCACTGTCTAAACCTCATATATGACTACTGGAACTTTAATGACAAAACACCAAAGCAATAATCACTCTTGAGAGAATTTTGTTTCACTAAATATGGTAATCTATCGCTTTCAATGTCCCAGATAATGCTTTCCACCATAATAACCACTAACCGTTTCATCGTCATAGATAAACACATGATTTGTCACAACACACCACACAGCAATAAAATTACGCAGTATCTTAATCCATTAACAGATTGCCTCAGGATGAATCTGACAAATGGTACAATCGGTAAACATGGCGATTAGCGTCGTAAATTATTTTCATGCTTATAATGATTCAAAAAGCGCCAGAAATTATTCCGAACAGCGTACATTTGACCAACTCATCGAACAGCATGCTTAAAATTTGTTAAGAACAAGAATATTGATAGAAAATACGTTTTTAAAATGTCACATTTCACATGCGAAATCGCCGTTCGAATCGCCTTTAAACCACAACATCTGACCGGAAGTTGGGGTACGCGCCCAAACCATAGATGTATATGGGACTATAAATAACGTGTAGGCCTACGTCAAGGCTTCGGTCCTAAGTTCAAAATGAGAAATGGAAGCTGGATGAAGGTATTTCTAGATGTGAAATAGAAGCTGGATAGACGAAAATAACGCTTGAGAAAAAGAAGCCGGATTAATGAAAAAACGCCTAAGTAATGGAAGCTGGAGGAGGGTATTTTCATATCTGAAATAGAAGCTGGGTTGACGAATTTAACACTTGAAAAATGAAAGCTGGATGAAGGTATTTTATGGCTGAAATAGAAGCTGGATTGATGAAAATCTTCTTGATTAAATTGGAGCTGGAATGATGAAAATATCCGGCCTTAAAATGGAGCTGGATGATGAAAATCTTCTTAATTAAATAGGAGCTGGAAAAAGGAAATCTTCTTGATTAAATTGGAGCTGGATGATGAAAAATAACTTTTATTGAAACAGAAGTTGGATTCATAAAACAACTGATGCAATTGAAAAAGCTCGACTTTTACTTACTTATTAATTTTTGCGTGCTGTCTTATTGCACGCTTGCCGCACGCAACTTCCGGAAAGGGTGAGCATTGAATAACGACTTCGATCGGCGGTTTGTTATGACAAAACATTACAATTTTTCAATCGATTTCCTTCTTTTAAACAAATTCTAAGTATAATAATACATCAGTTAGGCAATAGCACGTTGGCATAAATATTTAAAGACATTTTTGGGCCATTATAAGCGTGAAAATAATTTACGACGCTAATCGCCACGTTTACCGTACAATCATCTGTAATTTCTTATTTTTAACAACTAGACGCAAACCTACAAGCGCTGTGCGAAAAATCCCAAAAAGTAAAGCGGATTCTAGAGTCAAATGATTCACCCTCATTCGTAGCTCATAATCGGTGTAACGCTTGTTTCCAACTCCGTGCGTTTCTGGATTGAGGACGTCGATCTCGAGAAAGTTGGCTGGAGGCGCGTACGCATCCTCTAGATCCTGTTTTCGTGGCTGGATTCGTGCGGTCACATCTTTATTCGCCATTATTACGATTTTACTTTCAAATCGTTTTATTAATTTTCTCTAGAACTGCTTCCTGTTTACAAATTTTTCCGGTCAGAAAAATCTAGTCTCAACACACGGTATTTTGTTGTAGCCGTTATAATTTTGACTTCGAGACTATCAACAAAACTTAAACACGTAGGCTAGGCCTAATTGCAAACAAAGTTAAAAAATTTCACCACGCCTCTGGAATGCTCTGCCTCTTAAATTTTGCTCTCTTTCCGTTCTTTCTCCATCCTTGCCGGTCACCCAGATACTCATCATCACCTTTCTGGGGCTCGATAAATTCGAAACTAAAGTCTAAAATCTTTTAGAACTAGGCCTATAGGCCTATTCATATAGGCCTACCTCGAATCATTTATAGCTGGTCTTCCACCTCCCAATTCTTGACCTTATAATTCACCTAAGCGCTAAGTCTGTACTACTCTGCCACCTCTTATTAGGCCTAATTGGAAATCGACTGCGAACTCCTTATAGGATATAGGCCTACTCTCGTTGGACCATAGACACGGCGCTCGTGAACATTAAGCTGGTGCTTGCGTTTGGCTTTCAAGTGGCGCTTTAGAACTTTGAAAATTGCGATAACGATTACGATTGCAGTAGATGGTATTTGGCAGTAATCATAGAGCGACGACGTTAGGCCTATACCTAATACACGATAAAAAGAGAAGAGTGGAGGTAAAATGTTGAGAGGACTATGCTGTTTTACACTCTTGTTTTGAATGAAACACAATTAGCCTATAGGCCTAAGAATAGGCATACAGATGGAGCGAATTAGTACGTGGCCTACTTGTTTTTTTTAACATTCGATTATAATGCTATTCAAGTGGCTTAATTACGGTAGGTCTAATTAATTACAATTAGGCTAGCCTTCTTTAGTTTTTCCGTCTAACTTTATTCTTTCGCTCACGCGTAGACCCTATGGCTCCAAATTATGATTGGCCTGTTTTGGTAACCGGACTTTGACTATTCACGTAATTGCAGTCTACAGCGTACCGTACACTGTTAGATTAATTTAATAGGTAGGTAGTTCGCATAGGCTTAGACAATGACTGAATGCATGGCGAGTGCCTGTCGTAGTCCTCTTTGGCCTTGGCTAAACATCGATATCGATATTTCTTCAGACTTCATTGTCCACAGACGCGAATGAACAAGTTAGAGTTCTTAATAATTTATTCACAGCTGCTCAGTCAGAATAAGCCTATTGTCAACACAGAATTGATAGGATAATCATAGGAAAATCTGTTCCGCAGGGTCAGGACAGCTGGCAGACATAAGCCCCCATAGCAGGGGCGGATCCAGGGGGCATGGCCGGATTGGCCAATCCGGCAATCCCCCCATGCCCCTCCCATTTAGAAATTTCTTTATTTCTCACCAGCCGTTATGGCGTGGAAAGTGGACGTCCCCCCCATCAGGGCTTAACGACACTGTTTCATATAGAAGATGATTAATGACCCCCCCTCCCCATCCGTTCAACAGGCCCTTTTAAATAGCCACGAGGGTTTGGAAAAGGTGAATACTGAATAGGAAAGGCGACGAAGAGTAACAACAACTAATTTTTGGCGGATAAAATATGGTATCTTTTGTCTGGGAAATGGTCTGTTTTTGGCCGAAATTTTGGCCGAAGGACTAAGAAAAGGTCATCAACTTTTTTGGCGACAAAAGAAGACGACATTTATTTTCCTTGCTTCGACGACATTATTTTTTCCTTGCTCCAAGACCGAAATTGTCTCCCCCCCCTCGAAAATTGCTGTATCCGCCCCTGCCCCATAGTACGCAGGCTTACTCTTAGGAAGAGGCTCTAGTTTGCAGAGCTTAGCAGATTAAGCTTATAGGCCTACGCGTGCTCAAGACAGAACATGTCAAAGCGCAGTATACAAGCAGTCTACATGCAGTGTAAGCTTAAGTCTATTTTAGCCTAATAGAAGTCAGCTGGGTCTACATGTAGGCCTAGATAGAAAAGAAATCGACGTGCAAAATTAAGTGATTGTCAATTGATAATAATATTTTTATATGTTTTGAAGCTTTGTTTCTTATTGTTGAACTTTATAAGTAGCGCTATAGTAACGACTATGTTGACTCTACTGTTGTATAGTCGGATGTTCTTGTTCCTTAGTTCTTGACTAAGCTTCCGTGCAAGGAGGTCTAATGGCGTTTGAGTTCTGAGACATTTCTGTTATTAATCATATTAAATCTCTTATCTATAAAGATCATCAGCTTCGTTTCTTAACACTTATGACCTATTTCCGATCTTCCATTCATGTTGCATAAATTCTCACTTGAGTCACATAATCACAGGCCCAGTGCTTCACTTTCAATGTAGGCTATACGCTTGTACATTATGTAATATGTAAGCTTATGTAGGCTATTGCTACAACAATTTGATATAGCCCTTTTTCAAGGCTGGCCGCTCACTAGTAGGCCTACTAGGCCTACTCTGGAGCTATTTCGTGCTGGGAACTGTGAAAGTTATTTGCTAGCACAGAAGCACTATAGCCTAGTCTCTCTGTCACCAAGCGGTTGAATCGGAAAGTCATCGGAAAGTCACGTGGTGCACAATCCCGTTCCATCTGGTCCAGTTTTGGGGGAATTCGTCCATATGTGATTGTCGAAATCAAGAACCGAATGGAATGGAGGAAGCGCGCCGTCCCTATAGGCTACGTTCCCAGTGCGCTTAGGGTCTACATGAAAGCTTTAGGGCTATAAGTCTTATGCACTCTACGAAATAGCAGGGGTCGAAGTGAGTGGAAAGGCGTTCCAACCGCTCTCGAAAAACTCTGCCTGCATTCCCACTGCTCATAGGCTAATACAGCACGTGGAACCCCCGCAACATGGGCGGAGTTTTTCAGGGGCTAGGGGGTCTAAGCCCTTCCAAAAAGGCCCAAATTCAACTTTTACCATGAAAACGGTATACTTTTCTGGGTTAGCCCTTCCAATAAGGCCCAGACTTGGGGTTAGCCCCCCCCCCCCCAAGAACGGAAACCAAACTCCGCCCATGCCCGGCAACACTTGCGAATGGGTTCCAATAACTTCAGAGTTCCCACTGCTCACCCAATGCACTTTCACAACAGTTCTGCTGCAGAACTTCTGCTCAACCCGAATGTACAAACTCCACCAGTTGGATCGCAGGGTCGAAATTCGTCTGACTGGACGTATCTCCTAGTGGTACTGCAGATGTCTTGTTTGCTGCAGAATTATTCTTCTTCAGTGACTCATAGATCTGCGACTCGTTGTTGAAGTCGTCCAAGCGAAGCGAATCGTATCGACCGGCGTTACGGTGGAACTCACACGAGATTCGCCTCACCTGCGCTTCTTCGTGACATTTCCCAACTTCCTCCTCCTCTGTCGTCGTCGTCACGCTTGATTGGCGCTCCGCTGCGCCGCTTCCAAGACGAAGCAGTGCCACGTTGCCGATGCGTGAACGAGGAGGAAAGGTATCTTGGAACTGCGTGACCGGAGTGGTTCCATCCACGCTTGGTCGAGTCTGAGACAAAGAAGACCGTGACTGTTGACTGTGGTTACGAATGAGTGGCGTTGCACCTGGCACTGTCTCGCAGACGATGCTGCTGCTGCGCCTGGTTGGGACTGATGGGCTGCCTTGGAGAAGTTGGAGTCTTGGTACATGTAAGGCGCTGTGGTCCAGAGTAGGGTCTGGCTTGTGTGTAACGTTCTTCTTTAGACGGTGCCAGAGGACGATGACGCCGCTGGTGACCAAGAACGCCAGAACGAGAACGGAAAATATTGATGCAAGTAGAAGAGTTCGCGAGAAACCTGGAAAGAAAAGAAGAAGAATTTAATTTATGTGCTCCAGATAGCACAATTCTAATCAAAACTATTAGTCTAACTGTTATAGCGCCAGTCTTTACTGTTGGTTACACGTGTGTGCGTGTGGACTTAGATCTACCGCTGGTGACTATAATCTAGCTTAATGTGAATTTCTTTCTTGCCAGCTCATGTAATATAATATTATTTGTAATGACATTTCATATCACATAGGCTGCAGAACAGAGAGCGTTTCTGAGTTGAATAAATGAATGAATGAATCATAAAATTGAATGAATGAATGAAAGAATGAAGTAATTAATTAATTAATTAATCATAAATGAATGAATGAATGAATGAATGAATGAATCATAAAATTGAATGAATGAATGAATGAATGAATGAATAAATGAATGAATGAAATGTATCTGCAAGACGTACACCCATCTTCGTCGCTGCTGTCGTAGGCTCCGCAGTTAGAGACGGAATTGCAGCGAAGAGATCTGGCGATGCAATATCTGGGGAGAGGAGTGCAGAGAAGACCGTATGCATCGAAGCAGTGTACGCCTCCCTTGCAGTGAAACTCCGAACACGAAGAGTCTGTAGGTTGGCAAGAATAGCCATACAGCACAACATTGACTATTGAATGGGTGAATGAATGGAAACAATGGCTAATGAAATGAATGAATGAATATTGTATGAGTGAATGAATGAATGAATGAATGAACGAACGAACGAACGAATGAATTATATTGAATGAGTGAGTGAATGAATGAATGAATGAATGAGTATTGTATGAGTGAATGAATGAATATTGACCGAGTGAATGAATGAATGAACGAACGAACGAACGAATGAATGAATGAATTATATTGAATGAGTGAGTGAATGAATGAATGAATGAATGAATATTGTATGAGTGAATGAATGAATGAATATTGAATGAGTGAATGAATGAATGAACGAACGAACGAACGAATGAATGAATGAAATATATTGAATGAGTGAGTGAATGAATGAAATATATTGAATGAGTGAGTGAATGAATGAATGAATGAACGAACGAACGAACGAATGAACGAACGAATGAATAAATGAATATTGAATGAGTGAATGAATTAACGAATAAAAAGAATGGCAATAGACTTAGTGAATGAACGAATGAATTGATAAACGAATGAAAGGAGGAACGTTGTACATGTATACATATAGTCTCCATCAGTAACCCGGGAAGTGTTGAAAAGTTGTACGAACTAACCCATGGGGGCTATAGGTACAGGCCTAAGATGAATAAAGCGGGCGATAGGTGCTATATAAATAGCCTTTTGACGAGATACGAGATCATGGCAGACAACTCACCTTGTATCTGTCCAGCGTCCGTGTTCACTTGCCGACCAGGTAGCCTCACCGCTGTCCAGACGAAGCGGAATCCACTGCTGGAAAGCGGACTTCCAATGGAAATCGACTGGAATCTGCAGTTGAAGAATCCGTTGTATAGCACACAGCAAAGCAGAAATTGAATAAAAATTGAAATGTAGGCCTACACTCCACAGTGTGTACATTCAACTGTATGCGTTTCTGCATGTATACATATTATATACAATGAATGAGGTTCTAGCCATGCTCGTTTTTTAAATGAATTGATTGGGCAAGATACTTCACCAAACCAGTGCTAGCTTGAATTGCAGACAAGCCAGTTAAATTTCTGGTTTAGGCCTATGCATGGACCGTGCTAGAGCAACCGATCCAGGTGAAAACTGTAGAAAAAAAATCATTATTATTATTATTAAGTGTTAAGGATAAAATTTGCGACTGTTCCTCTTTCTCCTTTTCTTCTTCTCGTTCGTCTTCTTCTTGTTCGTCTTCTTCTTAGTTTCCTTTTCTCCTTCCTCTTCAATTCCATGTCCAATTGCCATATTCTTCTTCCTCCTCATTCTCCTCTACCTCTACCACCTCCTCATCCTCCTCTTCCTCCTTCTCCTCTTCTTCCTCCTCCTCCTCCTCCTCCTCCTCCTCTTCCTCTTCCTCCTCCTTCTCCTCTTCCTCCTTCTCCTCTTCTTCCTCCTCCTCCTCCTCTTCCTCTTCCTCCTCCTCCTCCTCCTCTTCCTCCTTCTCCTCCCCTCTCTTGCATCGTGTCCTTTAGTCTTCCTTCTCATCTAAGTTTCTAAGTCATAACAGCAAGCATGATGCTACCCCATATAATAATCAGGGTGAGAATTGCCGAATCCCCCATTCGGAAATTCTCACCCTTGCAGACAAGCCAGTTAAATTTAGCCATGTTAAAATAAGTTTTCCACACCCCGATTCCAAGTGGATAATGGTCCAACCACCAAGTTATTTTTCCACAATTCATACGCTGATAATAATTACATACTCCGCATTCGAGCAACTACATGTAAGCACCTACACGAGCCGTGATAAATCAACCCCCTTCCCTCCTCCGTTATGTTGGTTATGCCACCACCATGAACCATGAACCATGATGTGATACCTGACTGTGAGTCTGTAGGACGTCGACTTGAACTCTGTGTTCGCTCGGTTCTCCTTCAGTTGACCGCAAATCCTGATCGATGGATGGCTGTCGAGATTCGCAAATCCGTTGTAGATTGCAACGGAGGCCAGGTTGCATCCAACTAAGACAACGTATACAATATACATGTATACAGTGAACAACGATGCAACGGGTAATGTAACGGAAGAATAGTCTTTCAGTTGTAAGCTTAGGCAACGCGTAATGTATTATAATGGATTCAATGCAAGCGAAATACGACGTTTATTATCCGCTATAAGACCAGTGCATAAAAATATTATATTACATGTGTGAGAATATATATATATATATACATACATATATATATATATACATATATATATATATTTATATATATGCATACCTAATAAATGCACATAGCATGTATGTGTGTGTATATATAATTATACATATATATTTTTATATATCTACATAGGCTACCTAATAAATGCACATACATGTAGCATGCCAGGGGTTATTTTAACGTGCAGCTGGACACAAAGTGTGTAGTTGGAAAACGAATTTGTGCAGTTGAAAATCAGGTTTAGTGCAGTTACTTTTTTACACACAATCGCATAAACAATGTAAGTAGCTAATATATTTTAATTAGACTAATTGTAAAAAAGCAAGATAATAAGACATTTTTGCCGTGAATTTAACTTTAAATTTCTACTGACAACTCTATTGGCATAAAATACAAGAAAACAAGTCTAGAGATAAATGGAATAGGCCTATTCAAACAAGCTGTCTGATGTAAGCCATACAACGCTTAGCGAAACAAAATCAAATGCAAGATTCCCAGTTTGTGACAAAATAATGAGTTAAAAACGAAAGCCAGGCGGAGCACAAGGCTTCTCTGCTTTTGTGTTTACAACTTTAATAATTTTAAACAATAGACGTGAAGGCATATAAACATGAAGAATCGCAAACAATCTTACACCGTATCAAAATTGCCCCAATTCAGCTATTCCACGCAAAACTAGCCTTGGCGGCAGGGCTTTTTAAAGGAAAAACTTCTCCAGCCTCCAAGACCGTAGCCAGGATTTGATTGGGGGGGCGTTATGGGGGGGCTTTATTCGGCGGAGAATTTCGGACGACATTTTTTGGTCGTCAAAATTTCTAAAGACACCTTTGTTTAGTCGTCAGAATTTCTAAAGACACCTTGTTTTAGTCGTCGAAATTTCTGAAGACACCTTTTTAGTTTGAAAAATTTCTGAAGGCACCTTTCTTTAGTCGTCAAAATTTCTGACGCCTTTTTTTAGTAGTCAAAATTACTGAAATGTGAAACACCTTTTTAGTAGACACCTTTGTTTAGTTTTTCAAAATGTCTGAAGACACCTTATTTTAGTCGTCAAAATATTGGAATGCGTTTTTTTAGGTGTCAAAATTTCTGAATACATCTTTCTTAGTTGTCAAAATTTCTGTAGACACCTTTGTTTAGTCGTCAAAATTTCTGAAGACACCTTTTTTAGTTGTCAAAATTTCTGTAGACACCTTATTTTAGTCGTCAAAATATCGGTAGACACCTTTCTTTAGTTGTCAAAATTTATGAAGACAGCTTTTTTTAGGTGTCAAAATTTCTTAAGACACCTTTTTTAGTCGTCAAAATTTCAGAAGACCATAGGAAACGGCTTTTTTAGTATCTTTCGCCTAATTTCATGCTTTTTTCATTATGTGCAAGTGAATAATATTCTATTATTCACTTGCACATAATTAGTGAATAATATTCTATTTTTTTTACATTTTCCATTTCGGATGGTGTTTTCATGGCTTTTTTATGGTTTTTACATCATGTGCTAGTAAATGCATTCTATTATTTTTTACGTTTTCCATTTCGGAAGGTGTTCAAACACTCAAAACACCCCCTAGCTACGGTCTTGGCGACAAATTGCGAACGAAACTAAGATGGACCCATCAAACTCCTCCACTCAGCTTTTCTACTGCAAGCATTGTTGCAAAATAGCCTAAGCCTGGTATTGATTTTGGTTAGGCTGGTTTCAAAGTTTATACCTGCGAACTTCAATCACAAAACTTGCAGTAGGCCGACTATAGGCTTCACTAAATGTCTTTTTAAAATAGCGTATTATTCCAAATCGGAAGACAATGAACTTTCAAAATATTTTTAACTGCACAAAAATGCTTTTACAACTCAATCATTCGTTTAATCAACACTTCAGGCTGCCAGAACGCAGCATGTTACATACAACTAATTTTACAAAGGTTTTATGTATAAGTTCAGTTATATATGCAAAATAAATAAATAGTTTGCTTGAATTAATATTAATTGATCTATGTTTGTTAGGTTAAAAAAACCTACACAAATCCATTTAGAACTGCACATTTTTTGTAGAACTGCACGTTAAAAAGTCCTGTTAGTCTCAGTAATGACCAATGTTCCCCGATGAAGGATGCTATTCTGATAATTATGTGCAGTTGAGAAATTTCCTTAAAATAACCCCTGTAGCATGCATGTGTGTAGGTTATAGATGTGCAACTTGTACAGAGCTTCTCTTACAAAATCTCAATCGAATGAATGTTCTTTTGTCTATTTTCAACTGCATATACAATTTGGAACTGCACATTTTTTTGTGTCGAACTAAACGAAGAAAAAGTTCTAAAGCGCGCTATATAAAAATACGCAAATCATTTCCAGAAATATTAGAAAGTACAATACTTTCAAAAACAAATTCTAATTATTTCACCATGACTACTTTTATGCAATTTCGATTATCTTCAGAATGTTGCATATAGTTATCTCACCGCTTTGTGGTAAGGAGAGCGTGATGAAGTTGACGATGATTTTCTTATCTTTATCCACCCGAATCATCCACGTACATTCGCTGTCTGTTGGGTATGGATTGGGGAATCCAGGAGACGAGACCTCCCCTCCTACGCCCGTCAGATACCCATCTCCACACCCCACGACCGATGGCGGAAAAGGCTGCCACCCTATAAACAGGGAAAACGTCAGCAATATCCTAATAGTTCCTGAGACCGAAAGGGGTATAATCAGATTTTTATCTTAGTAGTAGCGGTAGTCGCAGTAGTCGCAGTATAAGTATTTAGTATTATTATTATTATTATTAGTAGTAGTAGTAGTAGTAGGAGTAGTAGTAGTAGTAGTAGTAGTAGTGGTGGTGGTGGTGGTGGTGGTGGTGGTGGTGGTGGTGGTAGCAGTAGTAGTAGTAGTAGTAGTAGTAGTAGTAGTAGTAGTAGTAGTAGTAGTAGTAGTAGTAGTAGTAGTAGTAGCAGCAGCAGTAGCAGTAGCAGCAGCAGCAGCAGCAGCAGCAGCAGCAGCAGTAGCAGTAGCAGTAGCAGTAGCAGTAGCAGTAGCAGTAGCAGTAGCAGTAGCAGTAGCAGTAGCAGTAGCAGCAGCAGCAGCAGCAGCAGCAGTAGCAGTAGCAGTAGCAGTAGTAGTAGTAGTAGTAGTAGTAGTAGTAGTAGTAGTAGTAGTAGTAGTAGTAGTAGTACTAATAATGCTAGAAATACTATAGGCTGTCATCATCATCATCATTATCATCATCATCCTTTTCATCATCAACATCATCGCCATCATCCTTACTATCGTCTAGAAAGCGATATCCGCCAATAAATCCTCGATGGGTGTTTGGTCCGTAGAACGACTTGAGCAATATTTCGATGGTTTGTTGAAGAGCGATACGAGACGGTGGATGCAAGCGACCACAGAATCGATCGATGTGGTTCTTCGTCTGCTTTGCATCGATGCTGAATATATCGACGTAATCAAAGAGACATCTGCATAACAGACAAGACAAGACATGTTCATTATTATAGACAGCTACAAATCGACAACTTACTGTCCATTCAGAGATATATACAAAATACATTCAACTGGTCCTATAGATTCTTTGTTGAGTGAACGAACTTAATGAATGAGTGCGTGAATGAGTGAATGAATGAGTGAATGAATAGGCCTAAATGAATGAATGAATGGTTGAATAAATAAATAAATGAATGAATGAGTGAATAAATGAATGAATGAATGAACGAGTGAATGAACGAGTGAATGAATGAATGAGTGAATGAATAGGCCTAAATGAATGAATGAATGGTTGAATAAATAAATAAATGAATGAATGAGTGAATAAATGAATGAATGAACGAGTGAATGAACGAGTGAATGAATGAATGAGTGAATGAATGAATGAATAAATGAATGAATTAATCAATCAATTATTTAAATTATTCGTTATAAATACAATATGCATTTGAAGACATTAGGCCTAGCAGAAACTTTTGGACCACCCCTTGCTAAAATCACATAACAATTACAGTTACGGTTACGTCAGTAACGTTTACAATTACATTCCACATGTAATAATAATTAATGATAATACCCTGCGTCTGTTCCAGGTTTAAGATCGAAATCATGGAAAGAGATCTGTATCCTTTCGTCCTCCGTTCCGTGAAACGTGTATCGACAGTAGGCATTAGATGGGTAGGCTGCGGGATATGCGGGGCTCGAGAAGTTACCATGTTCACCCGTTCGACTTGTGAACACGTGGTCACAGAAGAACCGGTTCTCGCCTTCTGTTACCATAGCAATGACATGACACAAACTTCATATGTTTATATATATATATATATATATGTATATATGCAATTGTGTATTTTGCAAATATTATATATAAAAAATTATGTAGCCTATAATAATAATAATTATTACGGTATGTGTAGTGTAAACCATGTCATAAATAATATATATTAATATTTAAATATAATATTTGTTCTATATTGCAGTTCATTATGACATAGGCCTATTACATTATTATGTTAAATATATATTATAGCATATGTATAATGTATATTTATAAAATGTGATAAAGGCTATTATTAAATAGGCTACATATTCTTCTTTATTATTATTATCGCACTTAATCTCATAATTATAAGCATGAGTATAGTTGCTAATAAAATTAATAATAACCTAACGCAAATAACGAGCAAGCTAATCACTGTGTAAATTCATGTATAGTGAGACACTTATATAGCGCCTTTCAGCCAGCTTCCTTCAATATATAATGCATGTATATACAACATATATACATGCATCAACAGAACCTACTCTGTGACACGTAAATTCTCCCAGGATGCCAAAGCGACATTTATCAGCTCTCTTCATTCAGCCGACTGGTCTTTTGTTGATACTATATGTTCAAATAGTGGTCCTAATCTAGCTTATACTGCTTTCTTTAAACAGTATAAAATCCTATATGATAAAGCTTTTCCACTATTAATGGTCAAACAGAAGGGGCGTAACTCTATTAAACAGCCTTGGATGACCAAGTCATTACTCAAATCTTGTAGGAAAAAAGCAAGGCTTCATAAGCAGTTCCTAACTAACCCTACTGCTCTGAACAAACAACTGTTTACCCAGTATCGCAATAAATTTAAATCTGTGAGAAAAGAAGTTGAATCTCGTTACTATTCTGACTGTTTTACCCAGTGTGGCAACAACCTTAATCAAACTTGGAAAATAATTAAGCAGGTCCTAAATACTAAGGAAGATTCTTGTCTCCCTGATTCTTTTCGTATTGGATCTGAGTCGGTACAGGATCCAGTACTGATTGCTAATGCCTTTAATAATTATTTCACCACTATAGGAACCACGCTTGCTTCCAAAATTCCAAATGTTACAACCCCTTTTGAACACTTCATGCCTTCTCCTCCTATGTGCTCTTTTGGTATAACTCCAACCTCCGACTTGGAGATTATCAAGGTCTCTAGTTTATTAAAAGCATCTTTTTCTAGCCCAGATGAAATCAGTCCTTCAATTGCCAAATCCTCTATACAGTCTATTGCTACCCCACTCAGTACTATTATAAACGCCTCTTTTGCTACTGGTCTTGTACCTAATGAGTTGAAAATTGCTAAAATTTCCCCAATTTTCAAATCTGGGGATAAAAAAATGATCAGTAATTATCGTCCAATATCTGTATTATCTTTTTTTTCTAAAATATTTGAAAAACTCATGTGTAATAGAGCAACTGATTATCTTGTCAAGTTTAAATTGCTATCCTCTACTCAATATGGCTTTCAACAGAACCTCTCTCCTTATATGGCCCTATTAGACCTTCAAAACAATGTTACTGATTCAATGGATGTGAACAAATTCTCATTGGGTATTTTCTTCGATTTATCAAAGGCTTTTGACACTGTAGACCATAATATCCTAGTAAAAAAACTTGAGTACTATGGCTTCCGTGGTGTTAGTAATCATTGGTTCCTGGATTACCTTACTAATAGAACCCAATATGTTTATTTCAAGGGTAAAAAATCCTTAGCCTTGAATATGTTATGTGGTGTACCCCAAGGGTCAATACTTGGTCCTCTTCTATTCTTGTTATATATTAATGATTTGTCCATGACCTCTTCCTTATTTAAATTTATACTCTTTGCCGATGATACTAATGTTTTTCTTTCTCACCATTCCATAGATCATTTATTTGCCATAGCAAATAATGAACTAGCCACAATTGAAATATGGTTTAAAACCAATAGACTTTCTTTGAATATTGATAAAACCAATTTTATTTTATTCCATACAAAAAGGAAAAAAATTCCTGATATAACAAGGCCACTCTTAATTAATAATGTACCTATTACCCAAGTTTATTCGTCTAAATTTCTTGGAGTTATTGTTGATAAGCACCTTACATGGGTTGACCACATTTCAGCAATTGCCAAGAAAATTGCGAAAAATATTGGGGTTCTTCACAGGATTAAGCATTGCCTTCCTAAAACTATTCTTTTTCATCTGTACTATTCACTTATATTTCCATATTTATCTTATTGTAATATCTCCTGGGGCTCTAATTACCCATCACGTCTTAAATCCTTGGTTACCTTGCAAAAACGTGCCTTAAGACTAGTTTGTGGTGTTCAATGGTGGTCTAGCTCTATCCCATTATACTATAATCACATGGTGCTGTCTCTTCTTAATATTAACAGATTCCAAATTTGTCTCTTTATGCACCGCTATTGTCACAATCTCTTGCCCAGCTCGTTTAATAAATACTTTATTACTGGTTCTGAATTACATCACCATGCCACTAGATATGCTAATTGCTATCGTAGTGATTTTGCGCACTTAAAAATCAAACAGTTTTCTATAAAATACCTAGGACCTAAGATATGGAATGCCCTCCCAATCTACATATCCGACCTAAGGTCCACCCCCCTCTTTAAAATCCGACTTAAAAAGTTTCTTATTGAATCTGATATAATTTCCTAGCTCTTGTTTCAATTGCTATTGCCCTCTGTCTATTATAATATTATTATGACTTGCCAATCCACATGGCTTGTAGCTGGACTTATATAAAGTTGTATATTATTGACTATTTGTAATGTTTTTTGATGTTGTTAATTTACCAATTGCACTTGTTCAAACTGCTTAATTCTGCTGTCGTATTATGCCTTCATGCTGTTTGCACCTATTATTTACTATCGAATTACCTCATTCATCCGCTTCGTTTATAGCTTAATTTATTTTTGTGAATGTACACACTTACCCTCTAACTTTTGTTTTGCCTTGACTTTCCACTACGACCATTCTCATCTGCCCTTTACTATTCTTCCTTGCTCAACTCGTTTTCCTATTGCTTTGCCACACACTCAATTTACTTTGCTCTCCACCATCTGATTTCTCCCTGCCTGATGTGGTTGCCCAGGCTTAGCGGGTTCACACCCTTTCTGGGCTACCTATTCTTAGGGATCCTTTCTATCACTTTACACTAACATTTTAGCTACTCAATTCTTATGTGCTTTATTATATTATTTTGTTTGATCTATTTGAGTGTTTTTTTGGCATTTGATCTCTTTGAATAAACGAGTTTTGATTTTTGATTTGATTTTGATTTTGAACATATACATTGATGTATGATCATGCCATTTTACAGTCTACAGGTTCATCTTACTGAGATCAGTTGCCTAGCAACCTATCACGAACCTCGTCATGCATACATATATACACATATATATATATATATGTCGATATGCATATACAGTTGAATATGTATCATTACTGGTATGGATGTATATATATATATATTATATATATATGCATACGATCCGTCATAGAGTCCTTTGGGACAGTTCTTTCTCCTTTGCCAAGATTTCCTCCAAGAGTTCCCGAGCGACCTTCAAGAGATACAGTCAGTCCCCGGTTGGTACTTATTCGCCACCCCAACTCCTCTTCTTTCGATGGCTGGATGGGTGGATGGGTGGATGGCTGGATGGGTGGATGGATGGGTGGGTGGATGGATTGGTGGATGGGTGGATGGGTGGATGGATGGAATGGGTGAGTTTTGAATGAGTTATGGCGAGGGGCATACGTGGGCGGATGATGATAGAGTGAGTGGGAGTTAGGGTTCGATGGGGGTTGGATGAGTAATGGGTGGATGATGGGGATGGGTGAGTGGGTGGGTGTGATGGGGATTTGGACGAGTGATGGGGAATGTTGGTGAGGCTGGTGGCTGTTTTAAGTGAGTGGATAATGTTCTGACTGAGTGAATGGGGTGCGGGTTTCTTATTACGTGAATGGATAATGCATGCGTGGGTGGATATAGGTTGGATAGGTTGGATAGGTTGAAAACGGCCTTCCAACATCGCACCGCATGCATCTCAGGAAGCGTTCGCAACATCTCTTAAATGGCATTTCTGCTTAGAACTGATGGGTATAGCTAAGTTAGGCGACTTCGTAAAATCTTATTGAGGGACGATAAGATAAGATCAGATCAAATAACATAAAATAACTTAAATAAGATAAGACAAGACAAGATAGACTAAGATAGGATATGATAAGATGATATAAGATAAGATATTATAAGATAAGATATTATAAGATAAGATAAGGTCAGAACGTTCTTTAATTGACCAATTTCTATTAGCATTTTGGTCTACAGACATAGCATAATAAACGCACATCATGTCATCATCAATAGAGCCAATCAAAAGTCAACTGGTCTAAAACAACGTTTTGGAACAATACACAATCCAAAATCCTATAGAATAGTTAAGACTATAATAATTTTTTTTATAAATGTCCTTAGACATACATTATTAAACTTTTCATGAGTGACAGGATATGTCTTGGTTGAGTGGTTGGGGGAGGTTGGGGAGGTGATTAGATGAGTGTGGGGTGGGTGAGCGAAGCAGTTTGTGGGTGGGTTGTGGGGGGGTGATGTAGCGAGACGGTCGGTGAATGTCCTGTCAATGATAAACTCCTCTGTTGGGGACCGTTAAAGGATTTATGCTTCTGGCGACTGCGCCTGTCTCCTCTAGATATGTCCGACTGAGTGATCAATGCTCCCTATAATTACGTGGCACAGACTGATAAATAATCGATAACTAATTAACGATTAATCGAGTCGTCTGTTGACTGTTGTCGACTACTTGTGGAGATGTTCTTCTGATTAGGTCTCTATAATAGCTCCAGATTTACCTCACAGCGTAAATCATATATATTCCGGTGGTGTTGATGATGATGATGATAATGATGATGATGATGATGATGATGGTGGTGGTGGTGGTGGTGGTGGTGGTGGTGGTGGTGGTGGTGGTGGTGGTGGTGGTGGTGATAGTGGTGATGATGGTGATGGTGATGGTGATGGTGATGAAGATGATGATGATGATGGTGGTGGTGATGGTGGTGGAGGTGGTGGTGGGGGTGGTGGTGGTGGTGGTGGAGATGGTGATGATGATGATGATGATGACGATGATAATGATGATGATAATGATATTAGAAACAACAGCAATAATGATAATAATAACGACGAGTAGGGTCATTCTGGATTAGTTTTTTTACAGCATATTATTAAGCTTAGTTATTAATGAAGTCCCTGAGCGATAATAAAAAATAATCTTCCTTCTTTTCTCTCCTCCGTCCGGTCGCACCGATTATGAGGCCCTTACATGACATCTCCACCCGGGGTGTAGTTATCATCCTTGTTCTCCTCCGTCCAGCCGCGCCGATGATGAATCCTTTACAATGTTACATGACGTTAATCGTCATATAAAAGTGTTTCTTGGTCCTTTTGCCAGACGGTGACCATTCCTCTCCTGGTAGGGTAAGGAGGCCGTTGGGTCCTATCGGACCTCTTTCGCCCTTAGGTGTCCTTCCAGCATCTGCCTCCTGCTTTGGCCAGCTGTTTCAGGGTTCTTGGTGAGCCTGACCACCTCGCGTGACGCCCTAGGAGGTCTTTCGGCCGAGGCCTTCTCCCCGGATGGCATAGCCTCACCGAGCATTCCCTACTTGGCTGTTCACACTCCCACCGCTCTGAGGTGCAGGTCGGACTTTGGGGGGGGGGGGAAATAATACAAATAATAATAAGGTCTAATAAAGTCAAGTGTAGCCTAGTGCGCACGTGTCTTTAGTGCTTTTCAAGTTTTCTAGTCAACCCTGGATGTAAAAAATAATTCTCAACGACTCACCTTGACCGACTTCATCATCATCATCATCATAGTCAACGTCGCCGTCATAATGTAATAATAACATGTCACTCATCCTAATCTCCGCATTTCTAAAGTGCCACTCGAAAGTCAAAAGCAGGGCACCAGCTTATTCATCACCCGATCGAAAACATCGTAAATTAAAACACGCCAGACTGTAATCCTGTCTGTATAGAAAAATAAAAATCCGTGTAGGCCTACTTAGATTGTTTGTTTGGACGTGAACGGTGGTTTCTCACCCTTGAAGAGCTATGACTAGATCACAATCTCAAATTGAATCTCTATATTCTGGACAATAGATTCCCGATTTAAGATTTAAAGGTCTTTAAAAGTGACATCTCAACCAGACCATAAATACATCGTCGTCTTGATCAGGAAAATTATAAATACATCGTCTTGATCAGGAAGTAAGATGTTGAGAGTTCATGGCAGAAAATTAATAGGCCTACTGCTCGAACGAAGAGAAATCTCGAGCAACATGAGTAAAATAATTAGAGATGGGGAAAAGCAGAACTAAAATAATCAGCTCAGTTTCAGCTGCAAGCCTGCAACCCAAGAAACATTCTCAAAATCTTTTAAATCGCAACAGTTTAGATCCGATGGTTATATAGCTACGTTAGGCGCCGTCGTGAGATTCTTGTCAAGGCGCTATATAACTGGTCGTATAATAATAATCACAAACATACCGGATAGTTTCATAAAAGACGTCGTTATGATCAGGAAGATGATTGTTGAAGTTCGATCCATGATAGATCAGATAATGAAGAAGACTCTCTTCCTCAGTCGACTCCCCAAGGTCATCATCGTCGTCTACATGGAGGAGAGAGGAGGAGTGTCTGAAGACTGCACAGTGCCTGCAGGGTCGACGGACGGACGGACGGTGTCCATCCGAAGGGAATGCCGTCCATGGGAGGAAAGGAAGGGGCAGTTGCATGGCGTCCAGAGTCACGGTCTGATGTTCAATGATAATGCTGTGCGTGTGCGCCCGTGTGTGTGCGTGTGTGTGCGTGTGTTTGTGTATGTGTGTGTAGGTAGGTGTGTGTGTGTGTGCGTGCGTGTGTGTGTGTGCGTGCGTGCGTGTGTGCGTGTGTGCATACTCAAGTCGAACGGTAATATTCAAGACGTTGTTATAGCGAGACATGTGCGCTGATAACTAATCAGATCACGCTGTGTCATGGCAAACTCGTCATGGCAGTTTTGATGATGGTGATGATGGTGATGATGATGATGGTGGTGGTGGTGGTGATTGTGGTGGTGGTGGTGATGATGGTGGTGGAGGTGGTGGTGGTGCGAGCGGGGTGGTGGTGCTTGTGGTGACGACGACGACGGTGATGGTGATGATGACGATGATGATGAATACGTGCGAGCAAAATAGCAAACAGGATTAAACAAAATATAAATTGGATAAAATTAAATACAAATAAAATTGATTGTCATAATTCATCAGTCAGCTGCTGTTAGTCGAACATAGACTATAATCACTTCTTAATCATATTATTTCACAATGGCAACTATAATTATATCAGTCATGTAACTCCTTGCCCCAACCAGGTAGTGGTGACCAATCCTTTCTACCCACCTCATTGCCCTCTTCCCATTCTTTCTCCATCCAAAGTGTCCTAATCATATCCTTCTCTCCTCTGAGTCCCCTTCCCCGATATTCTAGATCAGTTTGCGTTAAAGGCCACTTTCTCGTAGATAACAAAGATCGTGTTTGTACAGGTTACATTCTGCTTCTCAACTGCATAAAGATGAAGGAAATAAAAATAATGTTCTTTCACTGACCACGTGCTATCGTATTCGCAATTAAAAGACCTAATTCATAAATTTCTAAAGCGTGTGTGACCTTGAATACTGCGAGTGTGACCTTTTACACTGCGTGTGTGACCTTGCACATCGAGTGTGTGACCATGCACATCGAGTGTGTGACCTTGACTATTGCATGTGTGACCTTTCGCACTGCGTGTTTGACCTAGCCCATCGCGTGTGACAATGCACATTGCGTGTGTGACCTTTCACACAGCGTGTGTGACCTAGCACACTGCGTGTGTAACCTAGCACACTGCGTGTGTGACCTTTCACACTGCGTGTGTGACCTAACACACTGCGTGTGTGACCTTTCACACTGCGCGCGTGACATTGCACACTGCGAGTGTGACCTTTCACACTGCGTGTGTGACCTAGCACACTGCGTGTATGAACTAGCACACCGCGTGTGTGACCTTGCACATCGCGTGTGTGACCTTGCACACTGCGTGTGTGACCTTGCACACTGCGTGTGTGACCTAGCACACTGCGTGTGTGACCTTTCACACTGCGTGTTTGACCTTTCACACTGCGTGTGTGACCTTGCACACTGCGTGAGTGACCCAGCACACTGTGTGTGTGTGTGACCTTTCACACTGCGTGTGTGACCTAGCACACTGCGTGTGTGACCTTTCACACTGCGCGTGTGACATTGCACACTGCGAGTGTGACCTTTCACACTGCCTGTGTGAACTAGCACACTGCGTGTGTGACCTAGCACACTGCGTGTGTGACCTTTCACACTGCGTGTGTGACCTAGCACACTGCGTGTGTGACCTTTCACACTGCGTGTTTTACCTAGCACACTGCGTGTGTGACCTAGCACAACGCGTGTGTGACCTTGCACACTGCGTGTGTGACCTTGCACACTGCGTGAGTGACCCAGCACACTGCGTGTGTGGCCTTTCACACTGCGTGTGTGACCTTGCACATCGCGTGTGTGACCTTGCCCACTGCGTGTGTGACCTTGCACACTGCGTGTGTGACCCAGCACACTGCTTGTGTGACCTTTCACACTGCGTGTGTGACCTAGCACACTGCGTGTGTGACCTTTCACACTGCGAGTGTGATTTTTCACACTGCGTGTGTGACCTAACACACTGCGTGTGTGACCTTTCACACTGCGCGCGTGACATTGCACACTGCGAGTGTGACCTTTCACACTGCGTGTGTGACCTAGCACACTGCGTGTGTGAATTAGCACACCGCGTGTGTGACCTTGCACAACCCGTGAGTGACCTTGCACACTGCGTGTGTGACCTTGCACACTGCGTGTGTGACATAGCACACTGCGTGTGTGACCTTTCACACTGCGTGTTTGACCTTTCACACTACGTGTGTGACCCTGCACATCGCGTGTGTGACCTTGCACACTGCGTGTGTGACCTTGCACACTGCGTGAGTGACCCAGCACACTGTGTGTGTGACCTTTCACACTGCGTGTGTGACCTAGCACACTGCGTGTGTGACCTTTCACACTGCGCGTGTGACATTGCACACTGCGAGTGTGACCTTTTACACTGCCTGTGTGACCTAGCACACTGCGTGTGTGACCTAGCACACTGCGTGTGTGACCTTTCACACTGCGTGTGTGACCTAGCACACTGCGTGTGTGACCTTTCACACTGCGTGTTTTACCTAGCACACTGCGTGTGTGACCTTTCACACTGCGTGTTTGACCTTTCACACTACGTGTGTGACCTAGCACATCGCGTGTGTGACCTTGCACACTGCGTGTGTGACCTAGCACACTGCGTGTGTGACCTTTCACACTGCGAGTGTGATTTTTCACACTGCGTGTGTGACCTAACACACTGCGTGTGTGACCTTTCACAATGCGCGCGTGACATTGCACACTGCGAGTGTGACCTTTCACACAGCGTGTGTGACCTAGCACACTGCGTGTGTCAACTAGCACACCGCGTGTGTGACCTTGCACATCGCGTGAGTGACCTTGCACACTGCGTGTGTGACCTTGCACACTGCGTGTGTGACCTAGCACACTGCGTGTGTGACCTTTCACACTGCGTGTTTGACCTTTCACACTACGTGTGTGACCTTTCACACTGCGTGTGTGACCTTGCACACTGCGTGTGTGACCTTGCACACTGCGTGAGTGACCCAGCACACTGTGTGTGTGACCTTTCACACTGCGTGTGTGACCTAGCACACTGCGTCTGTGACCTTTCACACTGCACGTGTGACATTGCACACTGCGAGTGTGACCTTTCACACTGCCTGTGTGACCTAGCACACTGCGTGTGTGACCTAGCACACTGCGTGTGTGACCTTTCACACGGCGTGTTTTACCTAGCACACTGCGTGTGTGACCTTTCACACTGCGTGTTTGACCTTTCACACTACGTGTGTGACCTAGCACAGCGCGTGTGTGACCTTGCACACTGCGTGTGTGACCTTGCACACTGCGTGAGTGACCCAGCACACTGCGTGTGTGACCTTTCACACTGCGTGTGTGACCTTGCACATCGCGTGTGTGACCTTGCACACTGCGTGTGTGACCCAGCACACTGCGTGTGTGACCTTTCACACTGCGTGTGTGACCTAGCACACTGCGTGTGTGACCTTTCACACTGCGAGTGTGACCTTTCACACTGCGTGTGTGACCTAGCAGACTGCGTGTGTGACTTTTCACACTGCGTGTGTGACGTAGCACACTGTGTGTGTGACCTAGCACACTGCGTGTGCGACCTTTTACACTGCGTGTGTGACCTAGCACACTGCGTGTGTGACCTTTCACACTGCGTGTTTTACCTAGCACACTGCGTGTGTGACCTTTCACACTGCGTGTTTGACCTTTCACACTGCGTGTGTGACCTTGCACATCGCGTGTGTGACCTTGCACACTGCGTGTGTGACCCAGCACACTTCGTGTGTGACCTTTCACACTGCGTGTGTGACCTAGCACACTGCGTGTGTGACCTTTCACACTGCGCGTGTGACATTGCACACTGCGAGTGTGACCTTTCACACTGCCTGTGTGAACTAGCACACTGCGTGTGTGACCTAGCACACTGCGTGTGTGACCTTTCACACTGCGTGTGTGACCTAGCACACTGCGTGTGTGACCTTTCACACTGCGTGTTTTAGCTAGCACACTGCGTGTGTGACCTTTCACTCTGCGTGTTTGACCTTTCACACTACGTGTGTGACCTAGCACATCGCGTGTGTGACCTTGCACACTGCGTGTGTGACCTTGCACACTGCGTGAGTGACCCAGCACACTGCGTGTGTGGCCTTTCACACTGCGTGTGTGACCTTGCACACTGCGCGTGTGACCTTTCACACTGCGTGTCTGACCTTTCACACTACGTGTGTGACCTAGCACATCGCGTGTGTGACCTTGCACACTGCGTGTGTGACCTAGCACACTGCGTGTGTGACCTTTCACACTGCGTGTTTGACCTTTCACACTACGTGTGTGACCCTGCACATCGCGTTTGTGACCTTGCAAACTGCGTGTGTGACCTTGCACACTGCGTGAGTGACCCAGCACACTGTGTGTGTGACCCTTCACACTGCGTGTGTGACCTAGCACACTGCGTGTGTGACCTTTCACACTGCGCGTGTGACATTGCACACTGCGAGTGTGACCTTTTACACTGCCTGTGTGACCTAGCACACTGCGTGTGTGACCTAGCACACTGCGTGTTTGACCTTTCACACTGCGTGTGTGACCTAGCACACTGCGTGTGTGACCTTTCACACTGCGTGTTTTACCTAGCACACTGCGTGTGTGACCTTTCACACTGCGTGTTTGACCTTTCACACTACGTGTGTGACCTAGCACATCGCGTGTGTGACCTTGCACACTGCGTGTGTGACCTTGCACACTGCGTGAGTGACCCAGCACACTGCGTGTGTGGCCTTTCACACTGCGTGTGTGACCTTGCACATCGCGTGTGTGACCTTGCACACTGCGTGTGTGACCTTGCACACTGCGTGTGTGACCCAGCAAACTGCTTGTGTGACCTTGCACACTGCGTGTGTGACCTAGCACACTGCGTGTGTGACCTTTCACACTGCCTGTGTGACCTAGCACACTGTGACCTAGCACATTGCGTGTGTGACCTTTCACACTGCGTGTTTTACCTAGCACACTGCGTGTGTGACCTTTCACACTGCGTGTTTGACCTTTCACACTACGTGTGTGACCTAGCAGACTGCGTGTGTGACTTTTCACACTGCGTGTGTGACGTAGCACACTGTGTGTGTGACCTAGCACACTGCGTGTGTGACCTTTTACACTGCCTGTGTGACCTAGCACACTGCGTGTGTGACCTAGCACACTGCGTGTGTGACCTTTCACACTGCGTGTGTGACCTTGCACACTGCGTGTGTGACCTAGCACACTGCGTGTGTGACCTTTCACACTGCGTGTTTGACGTTTCACACTGCGTGTGTGACCTTGCACACTGCGTGAGTGACCCAGCACACTGTGTGTGTGTGACCCTTCACACTGCGTGTGTGACCTAGCACACTGCGTGTGTGACCTTTCACACTGCGCGTGTGACATTGCACACTGCGAGTGTGACCTTTCACACTGCCTGTGTGAACTAGCACATTGCGTGTGTGACCTTTCACACTGCGTGTTTTACCTAGCACACTGCGTGTGTGACCTTTCACACTGCGTGTTTGACCTTTCACACTACGTGTGTGACCTAGCAGACTGCGTGTGTGACTTTTCACACTGCGTGTGTGACGTAGCACACTGTGTGTGTGACCTAGCACACTGCGTGTGTGACCTTTTACACTGCCTGTGTGACCTAGCACACTGCGTGTGTGACCTAGCACACTGCGTGTGTGACCTTTCACACTGCGTGTGTGACCTTGCACACTGCGTGTGTGACCTAGCACACTGCGTGTGTGACCTTTCACACTGCGTGTTTGACGTTTCACACTGCGTGTGTGACCTTGCACACTGCGTGAGTGACCCAGCACACTGTGTGTGTGTGACCCTTCACACTGCGTGTGTGACCTAGCACACTGCGTGTGTGACCTTTCACACTGCGCGTGTGACATTGCACACTGCGAGTGTGACCTTTCACACTGCCTGTGTGAACTAGCACACTGCGTGTGTGACCTAGCACACTGCGTGTGTGACCTTTCACACTGCGTGTGTGACCTAGCACACTGCGTGTGTGACCTTTCACACTGCGTGTTTTACCTAGCAATAAATTATGTTCTTTCACTGACCACGTGCTATCGTATTCGCAATTAAAAGACCTAATTCATAAATTTCTAAAGCGTATGTGACCTTGAATACTGCGAGTGTGACCTTTTACACTGCGTGTGTGACCTTGCACATCGAGTGTGTGACCTTGCACATCGAGTGTGTGACCTTGACTATTGCATGTGTGACCTTTCGCACTGCGTGTTTGACCTAGCCCATCGCGTGTGACAATGCACATTGCGTGTGTGACCTTTCACACAGCGTGTGTGACCTAGCACACTGCGTGTGTAACCTAGCACACTGCGTGTGTGACTTTTCACACTGCATGTGTGACCTAACACACTGCGTGTGTGACCTTTCACACTGCGCGCGTGACATTGCCCACTGCGAGTGTGACCTTTCACACTGCGTGTGTGACCTAGCACACTGCGTGTGTGAACTAGCACACCGCGTGTGTGACCTTGCACATCGCGTGTGTGACCTTGCACACTGCGTGTGTGACCTTGCACACTGCGTGTGTGACCTAGCACACTGCGTGTGTGACCTTTCACACTGCGTGTTTGACCTTTCACACTGCGTGTGTGACCTTGCACACTGCGTGAGTGACCCAGCACACTGTGTGTGTGACCTTTCACACTGCGTGTGTGACCTAGCACACTGCGTGTGTGACCTTTCACACTGCGCGTGTGACATTGCACACTGCGAGTGTGACCTTGCACACTGCCTGTGTGAACTAGCACACTGCGTGTGTGACCTAGCACACTGCGTGTGTGACCTTTCACACTGCGTGTGTGACCAAGCACACTGCGTGTGTGACTTTTCACACTGCGTGTTTTACCTAGCACACTGCGTGTGTGACCTTTCACACTGCGTGTTTGACCTTTCACACTACGTGTGTGACCTAGCACATCGCGTGTGTGACCTTGCACACTGCGTGTGTGACCTTGCACACTGCGTGAGTGACCCAGCACACTGCGTGTGTGGCCTTTCTCACTGCGTGTGTGACCTTGCACATCGCGTGTGTGACCTTGCACACTGCGTGTGTGACCTTGCACACTGCGTGTGTGACCCAGCACACTGCTTGTGTGACCTTTCACACTGCGTGTGTGACCTAACACACTGCGTGTGTGACCTTTCACACTGCGCGCGTGACATTGCACACTGCGAGTGTGACCTTTCACACTGCGTGTGTGACCTAGCACACTGCGTGTGTGAACTAGCACACCGCGTGTGTGACCTTGCACATCGCGTGAGTGACCTTGCACACTGCGTGTGTGACCTTGCACACTGCGTGTGTGACATAGCACACTGCGTGTGTGACCTTTCACACTGCGTGTTTGACCTTTCACACTACGTGTGTGACCCTGCACATCGCGTGTGTGACCTTGCACACTGCGTGTGTGACCTTGCACACTGCGTGTGTGACCTTGCACACTGCGTGTGTGACTTAGCACACTGCGTGTGTGACCTTTCACACTGCGTGTTTGACCTTTCACACTACGTGTGTGACCCTGCACATCGCGTGTGTGACCTTGCACACTGCGTGTGTGACCTTGCACACTGCGTGAGTGACCCAGCACACTGTGTGTGTGACCTTTCACACTGCGTGTGTGACCTAGCACACTGCGTGTGTGACCTTTCACACTGCGCGTGTGACATTGCACACTGCGAGTGTGACCTTTTACACTGCCTGTGTGACCTAGCACACTGCGTGTGACCTAGCACACTGCGTGTGTGACCTTTCACACTGCGTGTTTTACCTAGCACACTGCGTGTGTGACCTTTCACACTGCGTGTTTGACCTTTCACACTACGTGTGTGACCTAGCACATCGCGTGTGTGACCTTGCACACTGCGTGTGTGACCTTGCACACTGCGTGAGTGACCCAGCACACTGCGTGTGTGGCCTTTCACACTGCGTGTGTGACCTTGCACATCGCGTGTGTGACCTTGCACACTGCGTGTGTGACCTTGCATACTGCGTGTGTGACCCAGCACACTGCTTGTGTGACCTTTCACACTGCGTGTGTGACCTAGCGCACTGCGTGTGCGACCTTTCACACTGCGAGTGTGATTTTTCACACTGCGTGTGTGACCTAACACACTGCGTGTGTGACCTTTCACACTGCGCGCGTGACATTGCACACTGCGAATGTGACCTTTCACACTGCGAGTGTGACCTTTCACACTGCGTGTGTGACCTAGCACACTGCGTGTGTGAACTAGCACACCGCGTGTGTGACCTTGCACATCGCGTGAGTGACCTTGCACACTGCGTGTGTGACCTTGCACACTGCGTGTGTGACATAGCACACTGCGTGTGTGACCTTTCACACTGCGTGTTTGACCTTTCACACTACGTGTGTGACCCTGCACATCGCGTGTGTGACCTTGCACACTGCGTGTGTGACCTTGCACACTGCGTGAGTGACCCAGCACACTGTGTGTGTGACCTTTCACACTGCGTGTGTGACCTAGCACACTGCGTGCGTGACCTTTCACACTGCGCGTGTGACATTGCACACTGCGAGTGTGACCTTTTACACTGCCTGTGTGACCTAGCAAACTGCGTGTGTGACCTAGCACACTGCGTGTGTGACCTTTCACACTGCGTGTGTGACCTAGCACACTGCGTGTGTGACCTTTCACACTGCGTGTTTTACCTAGCACACTGCGTGTGTGACCTTTCACACTGCGTGTTTGACCTTTCACACTACGTGTGTGACCTAGCACATCGCGTGTGTGACCTTGCACACTGCGTGTGTGACCTAGCACACTGCGTGTGTGACCTTTCACACTGCGAGTGTGATTTTTCACACTGCGTGTGTGACCTAACACACTGCGTGTGTGACCTTTCACACTGCGCGCGTGACATTGCACACTGCGAGTGTGACCTTTCACACTGCGTGTGTGACCTAGCACACTGCGTGTGTGAACTAGCACACCGCGTGTGTGACCTTGCACATCGCGTGAGTGACCTTGCACACTGCGTGTGTGACCTTGCAAACTGCGTGTGTGACCTAGCACACTGCGTGTGTGACCTTTCACACTGCGTGTTTGACTTTTCACACTACGTGTGTGACCCTGCACATCGCGTTTGTGACCTTGCAAACTGCGTGTGTGACCTTGCACACTGCGTGAGTGACCCAGCACACTGTGTGTGTGACCTTTCACACTGCGTGTGTGACCTAGCACACTGCGTGTGTGACCTTTCACACTGCGCGTGTGACATTGCACACTGCGAGTGTGACCTTTTACACTGCCTGTGTGACCTAGCACACTGCGTGTGTGACCTTGCACACTGCGTGTTTGACCTTTCACACTGCGTGTGTGACCTAGCACACTGCGTGTGTGACCTTTCACACAGCCTGTTTTACCAAGCACACTGCGTGTGTGACCTTTCACACTGCGTGTTTGACCTTTCACACTACGTGTGTGACCTAGCACATCGCGTGTGTGACCTTGCACACTGCGTGTGTGACCTTGCACACTGCGTGAGTGACCCAGCACACTGCGTGTGTGACCTTTCACACTGCGTGTGTGACCTTGCACATCGCGTGTGTGACCTTGCACACTGCGTGTGTGACCTTGCACACTGCGTGTGTGACCCAGCACACTGCTTGTGTGACCTTTCACACTGCGTGTGTGACCTAGCACACTGCGTGTGTGACCTTTCACACTGCGAGTGTGACCTTTCACACTGCGTGTGTGACCTAGCAGACTGCGTGTGTGACTTTTCACACTGCGTGTGTGACGTAGCACACTGTGTGTGTGACCTAGCACACTGCGTGTGTGACCTTTTACACTGCCTGTGTGACCTAGCGCACTGCGTGTGTGACCTAGCACACTGCGTGTGTGACCTTTCACACTGCGTGTGTGACCTAGCACATTGCGTGTGTGACCTTTCACACTGCGTGTTTTACCTAGCACACTGCGTGTGTGACCTTTCACACTGCGTGTTTGACCTTTCACACTACGTGTGTGACCTAGCACATCGCGTGTGTGACCTTGCACACTGCGTGTGTGACCTTGCACACTGCGTGAGTGACCCAGCACACCGCGTGTGTGACCTTTCACACTGCGTGTGTGACCTTGCACATCGCGTGTGTGACCTTGCACACTGCGTGTGTGACCTTGCACACTGCGTGTGTGACCCAGCACATCGCGTGAGTGACCTTGCACACTGCGTGTGTGACCTTGCACACTGCGTGTGTGACATATCACACGGCGTGTGTGACCTTTCACACTGCGTGTTTGACCTTGCACACTGCGTGTGTGACCTTGCAAACTGCGTGAGTGACCCAGCACACTGTGTGTGTGACCTTTCACACTGCGTGTGTGACCTAGCACACTGCGTGTGTGACCTTTCACACTGCGCGTGTGACATTGCACACTGCGAGTGTAACCTTTTACACTGCCTGTGTGACCTAGCACACTGCGTGTGTGACCTAGCACACTGCGTGTGTGACCTTTCACACTGCGTGTGTGACCTAGCACACTGCGTGTGTGACCTTTCACACTGCGTGTTTTACCTAGCACACTGCGTGTGTGACCTTTCACACTGCGTGTTTGACCTTTCACACTACGTGTGTGACCTAGCACATCGCGTGTGTGACCTTGCACACTGCGTGTGTGACCTAGCACACTGCGTGTGTGACCTTTCACACTGCGAGTGTGATTTTTCACACTGCGTGTGTGACCTAACACACTGCGTGTGTGACCTTTCACACTGCGCGCGTGACATTGCACACTGCGAGTGTGACCTTTCACACTGCGTGTGTGACCTAGCACACTGCGTGTGTGAACTAGCACACCGCGTGTGTGACCTTGCACATCGCGTGAGTGACCTTGCACACTGCGTGTGTGACCTAGCACACTGCGTGTGTGACCTTTCACACTGCGAGTTTGACCTTTCACACTACGTGTGTGACCCTGCACATCGCATTTGTGACCTTGCAAACTGCGTGTGTGACCTTGCACACTGCGTGAGTGACCCAGCACACTGTGTGTGTGACCTTTCACACTGCGTGTGTGACCTAGCACACTGCGTGTGTGACCTTTCACACTGCGCGTGTGACATTGCACACTGCGAGTGTGACCTTTTACACTGCCTGTGTGACCTAGCACACTGCGTGTGTGACCTAGCACACTGCGTGTTTGACCTTTCACACTGCGTGTGTGACCTAGCACACTGCGTGTGTGACCTTTCACACTGCGTGTTTTACCTAGCACACTGCGTGTGTGACCTTTCACACTGCGTGTTTGACCTTTCACACTACGTGTGTGACCTAGCACATCGCGTGTGTGACCTTGCACACTGCGTGTGTGACCTTGCACACTGCGTGAGTGACCCAGCACACTGCGTGTGTGACCTTTCACACTGCGTGTGTGACCTTGCACATCGCGTGTGTGACCTTGCACACTGCGTGTGTGACCTTGCACACTGCGTGTGTGACCCAGCACACTGCTTGTGTGACCTTTCACACTGCGTGTGTGACCTAGCACACTGCGTGTGTGACCTTTCACACTGCGAGTGTGACCTTTCACACTGCGTGTGTGACCTAGCAGACTGCGTGTGTGACTTTTCACACTGCGTGTGTGACGTAGCACACTGCGTGTGTGACCTTTCACACTGCGAGTGTGACCTTTCACACTGCGTGTGTGACCTAGCAGACTGCGTGTGTGACTTTTCACACTGCGTGTGTGACGTAGCACACTGTGTGTGTGACCTAGCACACTGCGTGTGTGACCTTTTACACTGCCTGTGTGACCTAGCACACTGCGTGTGTGACCTAGCACACTGCGTGTGTGACCTTTCACACTGCGTGTGTGACCTAGCACATTGCGTGTGTGACCTTTCACACTGCGTGTTTTACCTAGCACACTGCGTGTGTGACCTTTCACACTGCGTGTTTGACCTTTCACACTACGTGTGTGACCTAGCACATCGCGTGTGTGACCTTGCACACTGCGTGTGTGACCTTGCACACTGCGTGAGTGACCCAGCACACCGCGTGTGTGACCTTTCACACTGCGTGTGTGACCTTGCACATCGCGTGTGTGACCTTGCACACTGCGTGTGTGACCTTGCACACTGCGTGTGTGACCCAGCACATCGCGTGAGTGACCTTGCACACTGCGTGTGTGACCTTGCACACTGCGTGTGTGACATAGCACACTGCGTGTGTGACCTTTCACACTGCGTGTTTGACCTTGCACACTGCGTGTGTGACCTTGCACACTGCGTGAGTGACCCAGCACACTGTGTGTGTGACCTTTCACACTGCGTGTGTGACCTAGCACACTGCGTGTGTGACCTTTCACACTGCGCGTGTGACATTGCACACTGCGAGTGTAACCTTTTACACTGCCTGTGTGACCTAGCACACTGCGTGTGTGACCTAGCACACTGCGTGTGTGACCTTTCACACTGCGTGTGTGACCTAGCACACTGCGTGTGTGACCTTTCACACTGCGTGTTTTACCTAGCACACTGCGTGTGTGACCTTTCACACTGCGTGTTTGACCTTTCACACTACGTGTGTGACCTAGCACATCGCGGGTGTGACCTTGCACACTGCGTGTGTGACCTAGCACACTGCGTGTGTGACCTTTCACACTGCGAGTGTGATTTTTCACACTGCGTGTGTGACCTAACACACTGCGTGTGTGACCTTTCACACTGCGCGCGTGACATTGCACACTGCGAGTGTGACCTTTCACACTGCGTGTGTGACCTAGCACACTGCGTGTGTGAACTAGCACACCGCGTGTGTGACCTTGCACATCGCGTGAGTGACCTTGCACACTGCGTGTGTGACCTTGCACACTGCGTGTGTGACCTAGCACACTGCGTGTGTGACCTTTCACACTGCGAGTTTGACCTTTCACACTACGTGTGTGACCCTGCACATCGCGTTTGTGACCTTGCAAACTGCGTGTGTGACCTTGCACACTGCGTGAGTGACCCAGCACACTGTGTGTGTGACCTTTCACACTGCGTGTGTGACCTAGCACACTGCGTGTGTGACCTTTCACACTGCGCGTGTGACATTGCACACTGCGAGTGTGACCTTTTACACTGCCTGTGTGACCTAGCACACTGCGTGTGTGACCTAGCACACTGCGTGTTTGACCTTTCACACTGCGTGTGTGACCTAGCACACTGCGTGTGTGACCTTTCACACTGCGTGTTTTACCTAGCACACTGCGTGTGTGACCTTTCACACTGCGTGTTTGACCTTTCACACTACGTGTGTGACCTAGCACATCGCGTGTGTGACCTTGCACGCTGCGTGTGTGACCTTGCACACTGCGTGAGTGACCCAGCACACTGCGTGTGTGACCTTTCACACTGCGTGTGTGACCTTGCACATCGCGTGTGTGACCTTGCACACTGCGTGTGTGACCTTGCACACTGCGTGTGTGACCCAGCACACTGCTTGTGTGACCTTTCACACTGCGTGTGTGACCTAGCACACTGCGTGTGTGACCTTTCACACTGCGAGTGTGACCTTTCACACTGCGTGTGTGACCTAGCAGACTGCGTGTGTGACTTTTCACACTGCGTGTGTGACGTAGCACACTGTGTGTGTGACCTAGCACACTGCGTGTGTGACCTTTCACACTGCGCGCGTGACATTGCACACTGCGAGTGTGACCTTTCACACTGCGTGTGTGACCTAGCACACTGCGTGTGTGAACTAGCCCACCGCGTGTGTGACCTTGCACATCGCGTGAGTGACCTTGCACACTGCGTGTGTGACCTTGCACACTGCGTGTGTGACCTAGCACACTGCGTGTGTGACCTGTCACACTGCGTGTTTGACCTTTCACACTACGTGTGTGACCCTGCACATCGCGTGTGTGACCTTGCACACTGCGTGTGTGACCTTGCACACTGCGTGTGTGACCTTTCACACTGCGTGTTTGACCTTTCACACTACGTGTGTGACCTAGCACATCGCGTGTGTGACCTTGCACACTGCGTGTGTGACCTTGCACACTGCGTGAGTGACCCAGCACACTGCGTGTGTGACCTTTCACACTGCGTGTGTGACTTTGCACATCGCGTGTGTGACCTTGCACACTGCGTGTGTGACCTTGCACACTGCGTGTGTGACCCAGCACACTGCTTGTGTGACCTTTCACACTGCGTGTGTGACCTAGCACACTGCGTGTGTGACCTTTCACACTGCGAGTGTGACCTTTCACACTGCGTGTGTGACCTAGCAGACTGCGTGTGTGACTTTTCACACTGCGTGTGTGACGTAGCACACTGTGTGTGTGACCTAGCACACTGCGTGTGTGACCTTTTACACTGCCTGTGTGACCTAGCACACTGCGTGTGTGACCTAGCACACTGCGTGTGTGACCTTTCACACTGCGTGTGTGACCTAGCACATTGCGTGTGTGACCTTTCACACTGCGTGTTTTACCTAGCACACTGCGTGTGTGACCTTTCCCACTGCGTGTTTGACCTTCCACACTACGTGTGTGACCTAGCACATCGCGTGTGTGACCTTGCACACTGCGTGTGTGACCTTGCACACTGCGTGAGTGACCCAGCACACCGCGTGTGTGACCTTTCACACTGCGTGTGTGACCTTGCACATCGCGTGTGTGACCTTGCACACTGCGTGTGTGACCTTGCACACTGCGTGTGTGACCCAGCACACTGCTTGTGTGACCTTTCACACTGCGTGTGTGACCTAGCACACTGCGTGTGTGACCTTTCACACTGCGAGTGTGATTTTTCACACTGCGTGTGTGACCTAACACACTGCGTGTGTGACCTTTCACACTGCGCGCGTGACATTGCACACTGCGAGTGTGACCTTTCACACTGCGTGTGTGACCTAGCACACTGCGTGTGTGAACTAGCACACCGCGTGTGTGACCTTGCACATCGCGTGAGTGACCTTGCACACTGCGTGTGTGACCTTGCACACTGCGTGTGTGACCTAGCACACTGCGTGTGTGACCTTTCACACTGCGTGTTTGACCTTTCACACTACGTGTGTGACCCTGCACATCGCGTGTGTGACCTTGCACACTGCGTGTGTGAGCTTGCACACTGCGTGAGTGACCCAGCACACTGTGTGTGTGACCTTTCACACTGCGTGTGTGACCTAGCACACTGCGTGTGTGACCTTTCACACTGCGCGTGTGACCTTGCACACTGCGAGTGTGACCTTTCACACTGCCTGTGTGACCTAGCACACTGCGTGTGTGACCTAGCACACTGCGTGTGTGAACTAGCACACCGCGTGTGTGACCTTGCACATCGCGTGAGTGACCTTGCACACTGCGTGTGTGACCTTGCACACTGCGTGTGTGACCTAGCACACTGCGTGTGTGACCTTTCACACTGCGTGTTTGACCTTTCACACTACGTGTGTGACCCTGCACATCGCGTGTGTGACCTTGCACACTGCGTGTGTGACCTTGCACACTGCGTGAGTGACCCAGCACACTGTGTGTGTGACCTTTCACACTGCGCGTGTGACATTGCGCACTGCGAGTGTGACCTTTCACACTGCGTGTGTGACCTAGCAGACTGCTAGTGTGACCTTTCACACAGCGTGTGTGACCTAGCACACTGCGTGTGTGACCTTTCACACTGCGTGTTTTACCTAGCACACTGCGTGTGTGACCTTTCACACTGCGTGTTCGACCTTTCACACTGCAGAACGCTCCTTGGGCTAAGACCTGCTGAGGAATTGTGATAATTTGAATGATCATATTTGGCAAAGTAAGGGAACATTATAGATAAATTCCACAGCACAGGCCCCATTTGCCATCTTGCAAAGGCCTGTTTAAAAAACTGAAAACAAAAAAATCCGATGGCATACATGCCTTCGCTTGTAGCCATTTTAGAATTCGGGCCGCCATTTTGTCCGCCATTTTGGTTTTCGTGCCGTGCTACATGAGTGACATTGGTTCCATCGTATTCCTTGACCTCGAACATGTTGACTTAGACCCTGAAATCATGAGTCCATTGCATACATGACTTCACCTATAGCCATTCTAATATTCTGGCCGCCATTTTGTCCGCCATATTGATTTTTGCAGTGCTACATATATGTCTTTAATTTCATTATATTCCTTGAACCATATAATCTTAATTTAGAGTCTAAAACCGTGTTCCTATCACATACAATACTTTACTTTTAGTCATTTGAAGCAATTGGCAACCATTTTGTCCGCCATCTTGTTTTCCCATGGAACCGCTAAAAATCCAGCTTGCTAACCACGATTTTCGTTTTCAGGAGGGTCATATTAGTCTAGAAACACCAGTTAGCAAATTGTTATATGATTTGCTTCTAGCAGTGGAATTTTCAGATTCCAAGCCTGGTCTAAAAATGCCTGACAGTACTGAAAATCAATATGGCGTCCATAAATCGTCCGGTAGAGGGCAGAAGACGTCAACATAGGAAGGTCAAATTTTTTGTAGCAATTATGTGATACCAAAGGCAACTTTTGATCACTCTTAGAATTGGAAATTCGAGAAAAAGTTTTTTCACTCCACCCTATAATACACACCGCGTGTGTGACCCAGCACACTGCTTGTGTGGTCTTTCACACTGCGTGTGTGACCTAGCGCACTGCGTGTGTGACTTTTCACACTGCGCGTGTGACATTGCACACTGCGAATGTGACCTTTCACACTGCGTGTGTGACCTAGCAGACTGCGTGTGTGACCTTTCACACTGTGTGTGTGACCTAGCACACTGCATGTGTGACCTTTCACACTGCGTGTGTGACCTAGCACATTGCGTGTGTGACCTTTCACACTGCGTGAGTGACCCAGCACACTGTGTGTGTGACCTTTCACACTGCGTGTGTGAACTAGCACACTGCGTGTGTGACCTTTCACACTGCGCGTGTGACATTGCGCACTGCGAGTGTGACCTTTCACACTGCGTGTGTGACCTAGCAGACTGCGTGTGTGACCTTTCACACAGCGTGTGTGACCTAGCACACTGCGTGTGTGACCTTTCACACTGCGTGTTTTACCTAGCACACTGCGTGTGTGACCTAACACACTGCGTGTGAGACGTTTCATACTGCGCGCGTGTCATTGCACACTGCGAGTGTGACCTTTCACACTGCGTGTGTGACCTAGCACACTGCGTGTGTGAACTAGCACACTGCGTGTGCGACCTTGCACATCGCGTGTGTGACCTTGCACACTGCGTGTGTGACCTTGCACACTGCGTGTGTGACCCAGCACACTGCGTGTGTGACCTTTCACACTGCGTGTGTGACCTAGCACACTGCGTGTGTGACCTTTCACACTGCGTGTTTGACTTTCACACTACGTGTGTGACCTTGCACATCGCGTGTGTGACCTTGCACACTGCGTGTGTGACCTTGCACACTGCGTGAGTGACTCAGCACACTGTGTGTGTGACCTTTCACACTGCGTGTGTGACCTAGCACACTGCGTGTGTGACCTTTCACACTGCGCGTTTGACATTGCACACTGCGAGTGTGACCTTTCACACTGCCTGCGTGACCTAGCACACTGCGTGTGTGACCTAGCACACTGCGTGTGTGACCTTTCACACTGCGTGTGTGACCTAGCACGCTGCGTGTGTGACCTTTCACACTGCGTGTTTTACGTAGCACACTGCGTGTGTGACCTTTCACACTGCGTGTTTGACCTTTCACACTACGTGTGTGACCTAGCACATCGCGTGTGTAACCTTGCACACTGCGTGTGTGACCTTGCACACTGCGTGTGTGACCTAGCACACTGCGTGTATGACCTTTCACACTGCGTGTGTGACCTAGCACACTGCGTGCGTGACCTTTCACACTGCGTGTTTGACCTTTCACACTACGTGTGTGACCTTGCACATCGCGTGTGTGACTTTGCACACTGCGTGTGTGACCTTGCACACTGCGTGAGTGACCCAGCACACTGTGTGTGGGACCTTTCACACTGCGTGTGTGACCTTGCACATCGCGTGTGGGAACTTGCACACTGCGTGTGTGACCTTGAACATTGCGTGTGTGACCCAGCACACTGCGAGTGTGACCTTTCACACTGCGTGTGTGACCTAACACACTGCGTGTGTGACCTTTCACACTGCGTGTTTGACCTTTCACACTACGTGTGTGACCTTGCACATCGCGTGTGTGACCTTGCACACTGCGTGTGTGACCTTGCACACTGCGTGAGTTACCCAGCACAATGTGTGTGTGACCTTTCACACTGCGTGTGTGACCTTGCACATCGCGTGTGTGACCCAGCACACTGCTTGTGTGACCTTTCACACTCCTTGTGTGACCTAGCACACTGCGTGTGTGACCTTTCACACTGCGAGTGTGACCTTTCACACTGCGTGTGTGACCTAGCAGACTGCGTGTGTTACCTTTCACACTGCGTGTGTGACGTAGCACACTGTGTGCGTGACCTAGCACACTGCGTGTGTGACATTTCACACTGCGTGTGTGACCTAGCACACTGCGTGTGTGACCTTTCACACTGCGTGTTTTACTAAGCACACTGCGTGTGTGACCTTTCACACTGCGTGTTTGACCTTTCACACTGCGTGTGTGACCTTGCACATCGCGTGTGTGACCTTGCACACTGCGTGTGTGACCTTGCACACTGCGTGTGTGACCCAGCACACTGCGTGTGTGACCTTTCACACTGCGCGTGTGACATTGCACACTGCGATTGTGACCTTTCACACTGCGTGTGTGACCTAGCACACTGCGTGTGACCTAGCACACTGCGTGTGTGACCCAGCACACTGCTTTTGTGACCTTTCACACTGCGAGTGTGACCTAGCACACTGCGTGTGTGACCTAGCACACTGCTTGTGTGACCTTTCACACTGCGTGTTTGACCTTTCACACTGCGCGTGTGACATTGCACACTGCGAGTGTGACCTTTCACACTGCGTGTGTGACCTAGCACACTGCGTGTGTGACCTAGCACACTGTGTGTGTGACCTTTCACACTGCGTGTGTGACCTTGCACATCGCGTGTGGGAACTTGCACACTGCGTGTGTGACCTTGGACATTGCGTGTGTGACCCAGCACACTGCGAGTGTGACCTTTCACACTGCGTGTGTGACCTAACACACTGCGTGTGTGACCTTGCACATCGCGTGTGTGACCTTTCACACTGCGTGTGTGACCTTGCACATCGCGTGTGTGACCTTGCACACTGCGTGTGTGACCTTGCACACTGCGTGTGTGACCCAGCACACTGCTTGTGTGACCTTTCACACTGCGAGTGTGACCTTTCACACTGCGTGTGTGACATTGCACACTGCGATTGTGACCTTTCGCACTGCGTGTGTGACCTAGCACACTGCGTGTGACCTAGCACACTGCGTGTGTGACCCAGCACACTGCGTGTGTGACCTAGCACACTGCGTGTGTGACCTTTCACACTGCGTGTTTTACTAAGCACACTGCGTGTGTGACCTTTCACACTGCGTGTGTGACCTTTCACACTGCGTGTGTGACCTTGCACGTCGCGTGTGTGACCTTGCACACTGCGTGTGTGACCTTGCACACTGCTTGTGTGACCCAGCACACTGCGTGTGTGACCTTTCACACTGCGTGTGTGACCTAGCACACTGCGTGTGTGACCTTTCACACTGCGCGTGTGACATTGCACACTGCGATTGTGACCTTTCGCACTGCGTGTGTGACCTAGCACACTGCGTGTGACCTAGCACACTGCGTGTGTGACCCAGCACACTGCTTGTGTGACCTTTCACACTGCGAGTGTGACCTAGCACACTGCGTGTGTGACCTAGCACACTGCTTGTGTGACCTTTCACACTGCGTGTTTGACCTTTCACACTGCGCGTGTGACATTGCACACTGCGAGTGTGACCTTTCACACTGCGTGTGTGACCTAGCACACTGCGTGTGTGACCTAGCACACTGCGTGTGTGACCTTGCACAACGCGTGTGTGACCTTGCACACTGCGTGTGTGACCTTGCACACTGCGTGTGTGACCCAGCACACTGCGTGTGTGACCTAGCACACTGCGTGTGTGACCTTTCACACTGCGTGTTTTACTAAGCACACTGCGTGTGTGACCTTTCACACTGCGTGTTTGACCTTTCACACTGCGTGTGTGACCTTGCACGTCGCGTGTGTGACCTTGCACACTGCGTGTGTGACCTTGCACACTGCTTGTGTGACCCAGCACACTGCGTGTGTGACCTTTCACACTGCGTGTGTGACCTAGCACACTGCGTGTGTGACCTTTCACACTGCGCGTGTGACATTGCACACTGCGATTGTGACCTTTCGCACTGCGTGTGTGACCTAGCACACTGCGTGTGACCTAGCACACTGCGTGTGTGACCCAGCACACTGCTTGTGTGACCTTTCACACTGCGAGTGTGACCTAGCACACTGCGTGTGTGACCTAGCACACTGCTTGTGTGACCTTTCACACTGCGTGTTTGACCTTTCACACTGCGCGTGTGACATTGCACACTGCGAGTGTGACCTTTCACACTGCGTGTGTGACCTAGCACACTGCGTGTGTGACCTAGCACACTGCGTGTGTGACCTTGCACAACGCGTGTGTGACCTTGCACACTGCGTGTGTGACCTTGCACACTGCGTGTGTGACCCAGCACACTGCGTGTGTGACCTTTCACACTGCGTGTTTGACCTTTCACACTACGTGTGTGACCTTGCACATCGCGTGTGTGACCTTGCACACTGCGTGTGTGACATTGCACACTGCGTGTGTGACCTTGCACACTGCGTGTGTGACCTTGCACACTGCGTGTGTGACCCAGCACACTGCGTGTGTGACCTTTCACACTGCGTGTGTGACGTAGCACACTGCGTGTGTGACCTTTCACACTGCGCGTGTGACATTGCACACTGCGAGTGTGACTTTTCACACTGCCTGTGTGACCTAGCACACAGCGTGTGTGACCTAGCACACTGCGTGTGTGACCTTTCACACTGCGTGTGTGACCTAGCACACTGCGTGTGTGACCTTTCACACTGCGTGTTTGACTTAGCACACTGCGTGTGTGACCTTTCACACTGCGTGTTTGACCTTTCACACTACGTGTGTGACCTTGCACATCGGGTGTGTGACCTTGCACACTGGGTGTGTAACCTTTCACACTGCGTGTGTGACCTAGCACACTGCGTGTGTGACCTTTCACACTGCGCGTGTGACATTGCACACTGCGAGTGTGACCTTTCACACTGCGTGTGTGACCTAGCACACTGCGTGTGTGACCTAGCACACTGCGTGTGTGACCTTGCACTTCGCGTGTGTGACCTTGCACACTGGGTGTGTGACCTTGCACACTGCGTGTGTGACCCAGCACACTGCGTGTGTGACCTTTCACACTGCGAGTGTGACCTAGCACACTGCGTGTGTGACCTATCACACTGCGTGTGTGACGTAGCAAGCTGCGTGCGTGACCTAGCACGCTGCGTGTGTGACCTTTCACACTGCGTGTTTGACCTTTCACACTGCGTGTGTGACCTTGCACATCGCGTGTGTGACCTTGCACACTGCGCGTGTGACCTTGCACACTGCGTGTGTGACCTAGCACACTGCGTGTGTGACCTTTCACACTGCGCGTGTGACATTGCACACTGCGTGTGTGACCCAGCACACTGCGTGTGTGACCTTTCACACTGCGAGTGTGACCTAGCACACTGCGTGTGTGACCTTTCACACTGCGAGTGTGACCTAGCACACTGCGTGTGTGACCTATCACACTGCGTGTGTGACGTAGCAAGCTGCGTGTGTGACCTAGCACACTGCGTGTGTGACCTTGAACATCGCGTGTGTGACCTTGCACACTGCGTGTGTGACCTTGCACACTGCGTGTGTGACCCAGAACACTGCTTGTGTGGTCTTTCACACTGCGTGTGTGACCTAGCACACTGCGTGTGTGACCTTTCACACTGCGCGTGTGACATTGCACTCTGCGAGTGGGACCTTTCACACTGCGTGTGTGACCTAGCAGACTGCGTGTGTGACCTTTCACACTGCGTGTGTGACCTTTCACACTGCATGTGTGACCTTTCACACTGCGTGTGTGACCTAGCACACTGCGTGTGTGACCTTTCACACTGCGTGTTTTACCTAGCACACTGCGTGTGTGACCTTTCACACTGCGTGTTTGACCTTTCACACTGCGTGTGACCTTGCACACTGCGTGTTTGACCTTGCACACTGCGTGTGTGACCTTGCACACTGCGTGTGTGACCTTTCACACTGCGTGTGTGACCTAGCACACTGCGTGTGTGACCTTTCACACTGCGCGTGTGACATTGCACACTGCGAGTGTGACCTTTCACACTGCGTGTGTGATCTAGCACACTGCGTGTGTGACCTAGCACACTGCGTGTGTGACCTTTCACACTGCGTGTGTGACCTAACACACTGCGTGTGTGACCTTTAACACTGCGTGTGTGACCCAGCACACTGCGTGTGTGACCTTTCACACTGCGAGTGTGACCTAGCACACTGCGTGTGTGACCTTTCACACTGCGAGTGTGACCTAACACACTGCGTGTGTGGCCTATCACACTGCGTGTGTGACGTAGCAAGCTGCGTGTGTGACCTAGCACACTGCGTGTGTGACCTTGAACATCGCGTGTGTGACCTTGCACACTGCGTGTGTGACCTTGCACACTGCGTGTGTGACCCAGAACACTGCTTGTGTGGTCTTTCACACTGCGTGTGTGACCTAGCACACTGCGTGTGTGACCTTTCACACTGCGCGTGTGACATTGCACTCTGCGAGTGTGACCTTTCACACTGCGTGTGTGACCTAGCAGACTGCGTGTGTGACCTTTCACACTGCGTGTGTGACCTAGCACACTGCATGTGTGACCTTTCACACTGCGTGTGTGACCTAGCACACTGCGTGTGTGACCTTTCACACTGCGTGTTTTACCTAGCACACTGCGTGTGTGACCTTTCACACTGCGTGTTTGACCTTTCACACTGCGTGTGTGACCTTGCACACTGCGTGTTTGACCTTGCACACTGCGTGTGTGACCTTGCACACTGCGTGTGTGACCTTTCACACTGCGTGTGTGACCTAGCACACTGCGTGTGTGACCTTTCACACTGCGCGTGTGACATTGCACACTGCGAGTGTGACCTTTCACACTGCGTGTGTGACCTAGCACACTGCGTGTGTGACCTAGCACACTGCGTGTGTGACCTTTCACACTGCGTGTGTGACCTAACACACTGCGTGTTTGACCTTTAACACTGCGTGTGTGACCTTTCACACTGCGTGTGTGACCTTGCACATCGCGTGTGTGACCTTGCACATTGCGTGTGTGACCTCTCACATTGCTTGTGTGACCTAGCACTTTGCATGTATGACCTTGTATACTGCTTGTGTGACCTAGCACATTGCATTTGTGACCTTGAATATTGCATGTTTGTCAATTGTTTAACCATGCATATTGCACATTGCGTGTGTGCGGCGAATCCGTGGGTGGTTGCATGTTGACATTTTGACGTAGACTAGACCTTATAATATATTATATACTGCCTATTTTGCTCTTGACCTGCCGTGTGACCTGCGAAAAACTCTTTGGAATTTTAATATTTTCGTCACTTTTAATTTTTCGACCTGCTGAGAATAAGCCTTCCATGACCCTGACACGAGCTGCTGAGAGGTGATATCGCGTCACCCTCCTCCTCAATCCAGGCTTGGGACTGACACTTCCAGACAACGGACCATGGATCATGAGTTCTAGACTTCTCTTGTAGCAGTCTTGTGTGGTTGATCCTATAACCAACAGAGAACTCGCTAGATGGAGACCATCACATCCAAACACTCCACAAATCGCCGGTTTTAATAAACACGCTGATACAGCGCGAATATCTTACAGAAATATTATAGTGGCACCACCATGATTATGTCTCGGCTGGTCATTTTGACATACCGGTAATGCCTTATTTTTCTCTTCACTTACTTTATGACCTGAAAAATTCTTTGGAATAGTCTTTAGGCTACATTTAATTTCTTCGACCTGCTCATTGACTTCCGGACCATGACGCGACATTCTGAAATTGTTTACCTGGCACAGCCACTCGACAGAAACAAAATACGATTTAAAAAAATTAATCCAATGATTCCCAGCATTTCTCAAAACAAGTATATGCCCCAAATAAGCCGGTGTGCTGTGCCCGGCTGGCTGGCTTTCGGTTGTCATTTTTCTTAGAAGTTTAAAATTGGAGCCTACGATTACGATAACGATCGACGATCATAAATCCGATAGCGATAACGATTACCGGTATTCGATCACGATTGCAATGATGATAACGATAACATAAACGATAGCGATAGCGATTACGATAAAGATAACGATAATGATTACGATAACGATTACGGTTACGGTAATGATCACGATTACGATTACGACTACATCTACAGTTTCTGAAAGTCATTCGTTCGAAGAGCCTGGCCTTAACTTTATTATATTTTTTCAAGTTCATTCTTTATCCTTATGACAAGCGGAGGTGCTCCGTGTACACGACCGCAGCGCTGCGACCATTTCTATCCCAGTATGAGCATTTTAGAAAATATAAATTTGGGTGAGATGTTGATTTGTGTGGAGTTCCATTGTGTGTGCAATGAAGACTTGCTGTGGGGTGCTAAGAGTGAATAGGGGGTTGAACCCCAGCCCCCAGCAATTCTCACTTTGTGTTTCTACTCTGTTTTAAGTCTTAAGAATAATAGTTATAGGCCTATAGTAGTGATGCAAATGATGGTCCAACCCTAAAATTAGCATGGGCCCTGCAGCAGGCATAGGCCTAGTCTAAGCATCGGTTTCATTGCCTTTATAATAATTTATAGGCCCTACCTCATTGATGAAATATTACTTTGTTTTCTTCGCAGCTTCTTTCCTACCACATCATTGCTTCTAAATTGCTATAGTTTTGCCAGAGTAACATTTATAGGGCTTATAGATCTGCTCGAAATAAAACAGTTTTCCAAAAACCATTCTTCGCCGTTATAATTTCTGACACTTAGGCCTATATTTGGATCGTTCACCCACGCAGAAAACAATTTTATCAGCAGGCCGCTATCAGATGGCCTTTGCAATAAATTCTTATCGTAATATCCGGTCACGTCCAAAATTTTTTTAACCGCTCAACGTTGACGATTCAAACCTTTCAGCATCGACGACGAAGATATGTGACGATAAAAAAGACTGAATAACGATATACGACGATATAAAGATGATTACGACGACGATTTATGACAATATAAAGACATACATGTATACACGGCTATAGACAGCTATTTATAAGACTAGCCTATACGAAATAAATGTATGACCATAATATGACAATATAAGGGTGGCCTATATACACGACTATAGGCCAATATAACAATAAATAGGAGTGTGTATGGAATTTACGACGATAATAACAAAAAAATGTGTAAGCTTCGGCGCCGAAAGACGGATTGATAGGCGGACAAAATTTAATGAACTCACGCAAGGACGAGTATAGACGTAATTAAGAAGAAAAGGTTATAAGAAGTCGGAAACAAAGGGAAGACAGACGCAGAGGGGATAGAACGGAAGAGCGGAAAGACGGTGTAAAAAGAATTAGGGTAGTTGATGGAAGGGCAACAGCGGATGTTGCTATTTATAGATCGGATGCATTGATTGGTCGTCGGTGACTTGAGTAAACATCCGTTGGTCATTTAACGTCATCTGTATTATATCTGGATATTAGACTGCATTGTAATTATTATTATTGTTCAGAGCTAATTGGGCGCAGAGAGATGGGGGACAGATTCGGCATCTGAGGCTACTTCCTTTTAACATTTTCAAGGAACCGAGTATAACCGAAAATTGGCTGTGCATTGTGCAACACACCTTCGATCCTGTAAAAATACGCATATGTGCGTATACATGTATGCCGCATAGGTATAGGTGTTAGACTATGACACTGTATAATAATCATTGCATGAGTGTATGCACATGCCACATGTGCACGTATGCATGTATGTGTGCATGTATAATGCACGTCTGACATGCACGCACGCGTGTACGTAATCATCATTGCTCTCCTCCGTCCGGCCGCGCCGACGATGAGGCCTTTACATGGCGTCTCCACCCTGTTCTGTCCTTGATGATATCCATGGCATTCCTCACATCCATGTTCCTTTCTTCCAGATCTTCTCTTATGTTGTCCATCCAAGTTTTCCTCTGGCGCCCTCTGCTTCTCCCCCCCCAAAGTCCGACCTGCACCTCGACGTGGTGGGGGGGCGAACAGCCAAGTAGGGGAGCGCTTGGTGAGGCTATGCCATCAGGGGAGAAGGCCTCGGCCGAAGAACCTCCTAGGGCGTCACGCTAGGTGGACAGGCTCACCAAGAACCCTGAAAACGGCTGGCCAACGCAGGCGGCAGGTGCTGGAAGGACACTTAAGGGCGGAAGAGGTCCAGAAGGACCCAACGGCCTCCTTACCCTACCAGGAGAGGAATGGTCACCGCCTGGCAAAAAGACCAAGAAACTTTTACATGATGACGTGTACGTAATACGTATGTACAAATTGTACATGTATATAGGTCTAATTATTATGCCTTATGTACGTGTATATAAAATTCCATACAGCGCCTTTCAGACCATCCCACGAACCTACAGACATCATAATAATTACAGACCGAACATGCAATGCATGGACATACATATATTTATATTGCAGGAAAAAAATTAATGACCATCGCGTTGTCCAGGGTCCAGCAACATATATCTCGATCTCGCTGTCCGTTTGAAAAAACACGACTGACAACCTGGACACAGTGGATGTCAGGGTGTCTGGTATCATCACACACACACACACACACAAACACACACACGCACACACACACACCTGTCCTGTCCAATTTGTCACGAGCAATGATGCACAGGGATCGGAGACGAAGCAGATTGGAACTTTGAAGGGACGTTTTTTGGTGTTGACAAAATGTAATGTGTTTCTAACCATTCCATATAGCAATTGGTTCTGTCTGTCTGTCTGTTTGTCTGTCTGTATGTCTGTATGTCAATTTGTCTGTATGTCTGTATGTCTGTGTGTCTGTGTGTCTGTGTGTCTGTCTGTATGTCTGTATGTCTGTTTGTCTGTATGTCTGTATGTCTGTATGTCTGTCTGTCTGTCTGTCTGTCTGTCTGTCTGTCTGTCTGTCTGTCTGTCTACTGTTCACCTACAACAAAGCCTTATGTCTATCCGCCCTTCCGTCCGTCCTTCCGTCCGTCCATCAAAGTGTTCACACATACACACAGAAACACACGCACATACACTCACAGCTACACAAACAAAACAGCTACACAAAACAAAGCATTTTGTTCAATCTTTAGATTTAGCTCATATACAGCATACACACCTCTCAGTCCACAATTTACATAAATGAATAATTATGACGATGACTCATAGCAAGGAATCCATTCCCTAGAACCAATATATATATATATGTATATAGGCTATGTATATATAGGCTATATATATATATATATAACCATCATGTCTACAGTAAAGCCTTAATTATTCCCTGCAAACGCTTAACCAATCAGACGGACGTCTACGGAAGAATGACCAAAAACATGAGTCAACAATGATGACTCATCACAAAATACATGTCATTATCATTTGCTCATCGTTTATTGTCTCGCCTCTCGTGAGTAGAGAGATCTTAAGAGGCGCTATATAAATTCATGTGATCACGTGATTGTATCGTCGTTCAAATTGTTTCACATACGGTGAATTTCGACGAGCATTTGACAATGGTCATTATTTTTTTACCCGAGGTATCTCAGATCCCTCGGGATTTGAAAAAATTATCCGGAGACTTTAAAAAATTGGGATCTGGAACGGCTAGAACTCGCCAAGATCAGGCGGGGATATAGAGCGCCCCTGTCTGACCACTGGCAATGACCCTACTAGACTTGGCCTACTGCATGCAAACTATGCATGTATAGCCTACATACGTATGTCAATATGTGTATGTAGTCATGCATATAATGTATTCATGCATGTACTGTATTATGTATGCATGCATGCATGCGGGTACAATATAGGCCTAATTTCAGCTTGTTTCCAAGACATAATATTATTAGCCTTCTTATAATCCTCTACTCAGCGTCCTATAAAATAAATAGACCCGGTTGTGTGCCTGACATTATGACATAGATCCTTGAGTGCTGAAATCTGAGATGCAACCGGTTATCGTAACAATTATTATAATCAATCTTTTAGCAACTGTCTATCAGGCATGATATACAACATGGGGGGAAACCGGGTTAAACAAAGCCCGTATCATTAGTTGCCACCACTGCAGAACAGGGGAGGGTAGCCTGTCGTCCAGTTAACCCGCACTTGCAAATGGGTCAATCCATGTCAACGCGTAGGCTTTGATGCGTCTCCATGTTATAATTAGTTTACAGCCCTTTTCAATAACCTATAATAGTACAATTATTGTCAGAATAAAATTTATGTGTTGTCGTAATTATATGCCATGTAAATATTTAATAATTATATATACATTACATATAATTATCCTCCTGAGACCTGAGAAAATGTTCTGAGACATTTCTTTAATTTTAATCGATATTCTAGTACACTAGGGTACAAGTACACCCCAGTAAATTTTAGTTTAAGAGTTGCATGCCGGGAAGATGTATTTCTGCTGTGTGCATTATAATGTACATTGGGTCTCAAGAACTAGTTAGTGATCAGCATGCGTTTAACATTAGAGAAGGTATGTATGTATGTATGTATGTATAAATATGTATGTATGTATGCATGTATGTATGTGTATGTATGTATGTATGTATGTATGTATGTATGTATGTATGTATGTATGTATGTATGTATGTATGTATGTATGTATTATGTATGTATGTATGTATGTATGTATGTATGTATGTATGTAGGTAGGTATGACTGTATGACAGTGTAAGTATTGAATTATGTATGTAAGTTCAGGTATGTTTGTACTTAATAAATGTGCAGTATGTATGTACACATGCATGCATACATACGTACATACATACATACATACATACATACATACATACATACATACATACATACATGGATACATACATGGATACATACATGGATACATAAGTACATGCAGGCAAACAAACATACATACAAACATACATGCATACATACATGGATACATACATGGATACATACATGGATTCATTAGTACATGCAGGCAAACAAACAAATATACATATATACATACATACATACATACATACATACATACATACATACATACATACATACCTACATACATACATACATACATACATACACACATGGATTCATAAGTACATGCAGGCAAACAAACAAACATATACATACATACACACACACAAAACATACATACATACATACATACACATACATACATACATACATACATACATACATACATACATACATACATGTACATGGATTCATAAGTACATGCAGCCAAACAAACATACATGTACATACATGCGTACGTACATAGGTACGTACATACATACATACATACATCTACATACATACACGCATGAATGCATACATGCATGAATGCATACATACATACATACATACATACATACATACATACATACATACATACATACATACATACATACATACATACATACATACATACATACATACATGTATGGATGCATGCTTGCATGCTTGCATGCATGTATGGATGCGGGCATGCTTGCATGCATACATACACAAGACCTGAACGTAAACAGACAGGAGCAATGGCGAGGGGTGATGTCCGAAGGAGGGTAATGGCCGGAGGGTAATGGCGTGGGGGGGGGTAATGGCAGAGGTAATGGGCTGGGGGTGATGTCCTGTTGCCAAAACATGTTTCAGCAGCATCCAGACGACCTTAGACAACCACAGAGCATAGAAACATACAGTGTGACAAGCAACAGAAACTGAGACCTGGTGTGCATTTACATGCACACTCAGATCACACGGGCTCTAGATCATGTTCATTGATTAAATCAAAAACTGAAAAGGCATTTATTTGCACAGAGAATCGCTCAATTATGTGACAAATTCACATAACAATCCAAAACAAAATCCATATATTGGATTTTTTAAAACTTTTTCTTTCCATATAAGGTTTTAAGTCAGATTGCCGACATACTTACTAACATTGACGATAGTCTTTTTAATTGCCATCGCTCTCAGATGCATGCCAAACAATCGGTCATTTTAATGCACATCAGGTCTCAGCTTAGTAAGCTGCGGCAAATATTTTTTGCGACTCAGACCATTTGTGCATTATAATGCACGTTTGGTCTCAGGAGGTTAAAATAGGCCTATATGCAGTATAATACGGTCGATATTATTATCGGCTATCATTTACAAGTAGATTATACCAAGCAGCCTAATCACTGTATACATGCGCAGATTTGAGCATTGCGTGCATGGCGGCAGTATACACTACAGAACAGAGTATAGTGTTTACATACTTGCTTTAAACGGGCAATACAAAAACAGCCATTGTTCGCACTCTGTCAGTGCCAGTCCCAAGCCTGGATAAAGGAGGAGGGCGACGCTAATGGTCTTTGTTATGACGAAAACAAGCAGGCGAAACAATGTAGGCCTACGCATTTACATTTTACAATGCATGATATAAATCTCATTCATGCATTTATCAAGCAAACAATGGCTGCCTAATAGATTTACAGCATGCATTTTGACTAACAATAATTATGCATCGCTGTATGTATTCATAGATGCCGAGATTGTAATCCAAAACACCGATATCAATTATCCCTATATATATACATATATATACATACATACATAGGCTATTTTTCATATATATATATATATAAGCTGCCTATCGTCCATATGAAATAACAACTGTAGGCCTATTGTATACTCTACTTATGGTTGGGAGTAAATTTCCGATGAAATCTCTGTTCTCGATTACAATATAAAATCACAGATGCTTTCATTGTCTAAAAAGGCCATTGTCTGTTCACATAGAGTCATAGACAATGCCCATCCATAGACAATGCCCATCCATATACACAATGCCCATAGCTGATTAGTTTTCCCTTTCCTGAAGTGGTGCCATGCGAATTTCTGTCTCCAATCATGTCAGGTGCATGTCTATGGACTGTTTGTTTGTATGCGCACTTGCTATAGCGCCCCTTCAAGATTACTACTCAGAAGCGCTCCCAACTACAGCGCGGACACTGAATCGGAGTTTCACGCCGAAGCGCTGAACAATTTTGAGTGAAGGACTTGCCCAAGGTCCCTACTTGGCGGTTTGAGGTGGAGCAAAACCTGCAACCCAAGGCAACAAACGTATACCCACTAAACCACCGCGCCCCTCTGCGTCTAAGTATAATCATAGACCACGCCAATTCATCTGTATATAACTATATATGCTCCATATATCCATATATCCATAGACAACTATTAGGAACTGTGTCACTGATCGTAGTTTGGCAGTGCCAGTCCCAAGCCTGTAGAAAGGAGGAGGACGAGACTATGATCATCATTGATATGACATGCACTGTATTATTGTCATTAATCAGCAACAAGCGAGTATAGATTAGACAGACCCATAGGTCCGTATAGACCATGGTCCATATATTATGCATCTATACCGTCCTCCCCTTCTCCCCTTCTCATTGCTATAAACGCACCTAATTGTTTGTCATAAATTGGCTACAAACAAACCAATATCCTAAACAAGAGGACATAAAAGAGCGTAGCAATAAACAGGATCCAATCATGTGCGGCATACTGCAGTAGGGGGCATGCTTGGTGCCTTGGAGTCGAAAGGTTGCGGGTTCGAATCCACCTCAAGCCGCTGCGTATGCATATTATATATATATATGTATATATATATATATGGTCCTTCACCCGCAATTGCTCATGTGCATCGGCGTGAAACTTCGATTCAGTGTCCGCGCTGTAGTCTGGTAATCTCAATTGATAGGGGGGGGGGCAGGAGGCTATAACAAGTGGTCATATAGATACATTAAAGAGTATAGACTACTTAAATTGCTGAAACTTTTTAATAAAAAAATTCAATAAATAAAAATATTATAAGTATGTAGGGAAGTTTTGGTGCATTGCAGTAAACCTGTAAATACGGAATTTAAATGAAAAATCTCAATGGCTGCATACAAGGAAATTGAATTATAATGTTTTCTCTTGTTGTAATTTTTTAGCCACATTCTATGCATTTTCACCGTCTTAGTGTACGCCTATATATTCGATTTTCAATACCATTAATAATATTTTAGCCTACTGCACTTTGGAACATTCTATGCATTATCACCGTCTTAGTGTACGCCTATATATTCGATTTTCAATACCATTAATTTTAGCCTACTGCACTTTGGACCATTCTATGCATTTTCACCGTCTTAGTGTACGCCTATATATTTGATTTTCAATACCATTAATTTTAGCCTACTGCACTTTGGACCATTCTATGCATTTTCACCGTCTTAGTGTACGCCTATATATTCGATTTTCAATACCATTAATTTTAGCCTACTGCACTTTGGACCATTCTATGCATTTTCACCGTCTTAGTGTACGCCTATATATTCGATTTTCAATACCATTAATTTTAGCCTACTGCACTTTGGTCGGTAAAGGAAAGTTATGACAATATGGAAAAACCATAAAGCGACACGAGAGAAATCGCATAATGTATTTAAACATTGCACGATTATATTGTATAGGCAATAATAAAACAATATTAAAAAACATTTGCATGCGAGGGATATTAATTGCTAGTAGCCTATATATAGATACACACAATAATATGTGTGAGTGTGTGTGTGTGTGTGTGTGTTTGTTTGTGCGTGTTAGATATGTGCATGTCTACATAAATTACGTAATTAGGCCTGCATGGTAAATAGTGAGACATGTATATACTATAGCATATTATAGGCCTATATAGACAGACAGACACACAGACCTTCAGGGACAGAGACAAACAGACAGGCAAGACATAGAGAAACAGAGGCAAACAGAGGTAGAGACAGAGACAAACAGAGGTAGAGACGTAGTCAGAAAGAGTGACAATTCGATAAAAACAATAGTCACAGCAATATCCTATATCCACTAATAAAAATTATCAAAACTGTACAATTTGACAGACAGACAGACAGACAGACAGACACACAGGCATTCAGGGACAGAGACAAACAGACAGGCAAGACAGAGGTAGAGGCAGAGACAGAGACAGAGAGTCTGTGACAGGTATACAGATACAGATACACAGAGCTAGAGACAGAGACAGAAATAAAGACATAATTATTATAAACATAAACAGAGTTATGATATATTTATATATTTAAAGGTGCGCTTGCGTGGGCGACAATTAAGACTTTAATGAACGATAATATAATAATAATTAATATATATAATGTATATATATTATATATATATGATATGTATAATACATATATAATTATATATATATAATATGTATATATAATATATATACAACGGTGCCTTGCAACGCAACCGATGCGTGCGACACTCAAGACTCAAGTCAGCCGCAGCAGCTGCTGCAGGAACTGCTGGCACTGTAGCTGCTGCAGCTGCTGCTACAAGGCATCGCAGAATGACCGCCAGTGGCGCCACACACAAACACACACACACACGCCCACACGCACGCACACGCATGCACAAACGCACACATACAAGCACACACACACGCACACTGACACACACACAAACGCACACACACACACAAACGCACACACACACACACATGCACACGCACGGACACACACGCACACACGGACACACACGCACCCACACACAACACACGCCTCCACACACACACACACACGCATCTGTCGATCGATGCTTACAGCGTGGGCTGCTGCTGCTGCTGCTGCTGGTGGTGGTGCTGAGAAGGAGGCGGATTCATTGGATGGATGGTGTTTTGTCGCATATACAAAGCATCCGGCTTCTAACGGTTACGCTGTAGTATAATAGTAGGGTCTTATAGCAGAACGATATTATTATTTTGTGAGCTGCTGTCGTCGTCATTCTCAGTGGAAGAGGTCTCTAGTACGGAAGCGGTTTTCTCTTCCCTAAGCCAACGTATAGAAAGCTCTATAACGACCACAGGTATGTTCAACCGTACACCTGGCAGGCAGTGCATACATTGCATACCGTAGTGCACACTCTAAAGACGAGCCCTCTCTGCGCACGCATTGCATAAGAACTGTGCTATACGTAGGCCTACACTTGTGTGTTTGTTTGTGCGCGCGCGCGTGTGTGCATGTGGTGTGCTTCTGTAGGTGTGCATTTCCATCATCTTCGTGACGATGACGACGACGATGACGACGACGATGACGATGATGATGACGACGACGACGACGACGATGACGATGACAATGATAAAAGGTTTCATCTGCAGTCACGACAAACTGTAACAAGCGATGCATGCGCAGTCAATTGCAGCATCATCATCAGCAGCAGCAGCATCATCATCATCAGCAGCAGCAGCAATCGAGATGTTATTGCGTCTGTCTCAGCAACATCTGCGCCCCATCTTCATCTCCGCATCCCTGATTAAAGACAGCACTCGCCTCTGATGCCATTTGCTGCTGATGATGATGATGTTGATGCTGCTGCTGACGCCTGCTTTGGTCCTTAGCGCATCAATTCAACACAAGTGCGCATCTTATTTTTTAAATGTTGCTGCTGCTGCTGCTGCTGCTGCTGCTAATGATGATGCTTCTGATGGCTCCACCACCGGGGGGTGGGGTGGGGGTGGAAGGGAGGTTCAGAGTAATAGTAGCGCACCTGGCGCGATAGCTGCCCGCTTTCAATTCCCTAACGAAGGTCCTCCTCTCAGCCTTCCATTCGGTAGATGGCGTTGGTTAAATGAACAGTGGTTCATGATGGACGCCTTGCGTAGCTTTCACGCATTGAGATTATTTTCAGGGACTCCTGCATTACATGCAATTACTTGTGATCATCCGTTCATATATATAAGAGTTGTAATCCAGAGAATTTTTAGAACTGCAGCACAACTCCTTCTTACGTGGTAAATTAGTTAAAATTACTTTCAATCGGAGGACAATGACCATTTTTTTACTTGTTTTAACTGTGCAGAAGTGCTTCTACAACTGCACATTTTGCGCACAACTGCACGTTAAAAAAGCCCTGTTATAATCATACACTGCGCTAATTTTGTCAGTTTGAAATTAAACAAAAATTATTATTTATATTATTACCCTTATTCATGCTTTCTTCATAACTATACTTGACTATATACAATGTATATACATGCAGTGTTGTTGAAAGTATCGGGCAAATGTACTTAAGTAAAAGTAAAAGTAAAATGGATTTTAATTACTTAAGTAAAAGTAAAAGTACTCATCACAAATTTCACTTAAGTAAAAGTAAAAAGTAGCCCCTTCAAATAATACTTTTTAAGTAAAAAGTAAATGTGCTGAGTCTTTCTATAAGCTTAACTCTATCGATTAGGCCTAAAAAAAGTTGTGTTTCCGGTAACAGAGCTAAAAAAATTGGGTAGGTAGGTCGGAAAATATTTTTATTTTTGAAAATATTTTTATGCAGTGACTTATAATATTAATCCTCAAAAATACTAAATTCTCGAAATGGCTATCGTTGAGTCTACTGTACGCAGTCACTACGCACGCATCTTATTCATTGTTAGCACAATGCACATTGCACAGCGGAAGAGTCGCTCTGCTGCAGAAATGGCAGTGCACCACCCATCGAAAATCTATTTTTAGGCATGCAAATTTTAATAAGCTGTCTTAGCTTAGCGAAACGAAACGTTAATTAGCGCTTTGAAGTAACGAACATGTAACGAGTGTCACATAAATTGTAGCGAAGTAAAAGTACTGAAATATAGGTAAAATTTTACTTCGTTGAAAGTAAAAGTATTTCATTTTTTCGATACTTCGTTACATGTGAAAGTACTCAAACTTTTACTTAAGTACAGTAACGCGTTACTTTTACTTCGTTACTGTACAACACTGTATACATGTCATGTATAGTCTATAATTATTGTAATTCATTGTGCCACAAGCCTTCCAGCCAACTGAATTGAATTTTATAGGATCAGATCTTGTGTTCAGTTGCACGAAATAATTGTGTCATTTATATACATATATACATATATTATATATAATTATTAATTATATATATATATCTATGGTTGCGTGAACAATGTTCTGCGTTGCCATCTCTATGTCTACACAAAATGCCTATAGGTGTTCAGCATGCAGGTCTAGTTATTGTAAAGGCACTCCCACATTGTACGAATGTACTTTGATGCCCGTCTTCTATACTCTATAGTATAATTTCAGTTGAACGACCCTGTTGATAAAACACTCTGCCACTGGATGCTTTCCGCCAGCGCCAGTCCCAAGCCTGGATAAAGGAGGAGGGCGACACTAATCATCTTTGATATGGCAGTGTCGTTAGCACAGCCACAAGCGACTGTGTGATAACAAAGATCATTAGCGTCGCCCTCCTCCTTATCCAGACTTTGGACAGGCACTGGCAGAGAACAACCTGCAGCGTCGGAGTTCAAAGCACATCGCCCTCTTTATTTCTATACTCTCTCTCGCTGTCACACAATAGGCGCTCATATATATATATATATATATATATATATATATACACCTATCAATCTCTAAACGTTCATATATATTCTGCCACTCATGCCCTCAGACTTCCGCGCTGCGTCGGTGTGTACAATTATGCGAAACGTGTTACGTGAGAGGGGAAGGTGGAGGGGAGAGAAAGTGAAAGGATGCGAGAGGTAGACGGACATATGGATAAACTTATAAATACAGAGGAATAGATGGATGGATGGATGGACGGATGGACGGACGGACGGACGGACGGACGGACGGACGGACGAACGGACGGACGGACAGACAGATAGGCGGAAAGATGAGTGGATAGATAGGTGCATATTGACAGAAGATAGGCATGCAAATAGACAGAAATAAAGTCAGAGTCAGAGGGAGGGCAAAGAAGTATGGATGGATGGACGGATGGATGGATATGGATGGATGATTATTCTAGCATAGACACACAGACAGACACACAGACACACAGACAGACGTGTACATTTCAGCCTACACACTATAATACACATTTATATGCAGATCTGTATTATACACATGAATAACAAAATTATTATACGGCCATCTATCTATCTATCTCACAAAAATACAGTTGATTTATGCGTTTGAAACGGTTTTTATCAATAGGCTTTACTACCGACAGACAGACAGACAGACAGACAGACAGACAGACAGACAGACAGACAGACAGACAGACAGACAGACAGACAGACAGACAGACAGACAGACAGACAGACAGACAGACAGACAGACAGACAGACAGACAGACAGACAGACAGACAGACAGGCAGACAGGCAGACAGGCAGACATACAGACAGACAGACAGACAGACAGCAGACACCTGCCAGTGGCAATGCTGGCGGCAGAATGCAAGACATGCATGCTGTGCGTCGTATATCGTATATCGTATATTCGGCGCCGCTATTTTGTCCATTCATCAAATATAAAGCAGGACATCAAAATAATTCAAATGATGATGCGCGATGATTTACATGATGTGTGTTGCAGAAACAGTAGCCGAAGATTTTTGGCTCATCGCCCACACGCACGCACGCACGCAGTTACCGTCATTGCTATAGCTAGCATGCATGCAGGTCACGTGACATTCCGCTAAATGGACAAACTGAGAGAGAGAGAGAGAGAGAGAGAGAGAGAGAGAGAGAGACAGACAGACAGACAGACAGACAGACAGACAGACAGACAGACAGACAGACAGACAGACAGACAGACAGACAGACAGACAGACAGACAGACAGACAGACAGACAGACAGACAGACAGACAGACAGCGGAGGTACAGGTGCAAGATACATACATAGGCTATACACGCCCACGTACATATGGGCACAAACACACACACATATATATATATATCATATACATATGTACACTGTATGTATAAATGTATATGTCGGTCTGATGCACACACACACACACACACACACACACACACACACACACACACACACACACACACACACACACACACATATATATACACTGTGTCCGGGAAAAAAACAACAACCAGTTTTGTAAATATGAAAATAAATAGTAAATATTCATCGATTTTCACAATTCAAACACCATTTTAATCCTGACATATTTCTCTAACAATTGTGAAAATATAAAAGTTCCAGTCCAAATAATGACGTCATAATGACGTCATTTGCACAAAAAGTCAAATTTAAGAGATAAATGCGCAAAATCATCCACAATTTCAATATTTTATCATGTAATTTATCAATAATAAATGTAAGTTTAATTTTATTTTTATATCTGAATTATGTCAGACTGCAATTTGTGGTCAAAGAGTACACCTTTGGCTTCAACATAAGCGTCAAAAGGGTCGCGCTAATACCCAACAGCAGCATCGATAACCAGCTTATCAAAACCTCCGAGGCGTTAACAATTCGCTTACGGAGTTCTTCAATGTCTCTTATCCTTGTCTTGTAGCCTGCACCTTCTCCTCCATCAATCTCCAACTCTTATTATCAGTGGGATTTAAGCGGGCGGCCGTTTTGCGGCCAAAGATTAAGATGACTGAATTCCGAGTCTTTTTAGTCAACAGATCAACAGATTCACGAACTCAGTGAGCTGAAGCGCTATTTTGTTGAAATGTGTAGGCTATTGTTCCGAATATTCTCGGATATCAGGCACCACTTTTTTATAGAGCAGACAATCCCTCTAATAAGCTGCATTTATTTTCACTTCTGGTTCTATTAAATGGATTTCCGTTTTACCAAAAGCCAATAATACCAACCGAACCATGCATGAATGGCCGGCTATATGCATTTTGATGCAACTGACGTCATTATGACGTCATTATTTGGACTGGAACTTTTATATTTTCACAATTGTTAGAGAAATATGTCAGGATTAAAATGGTGTTTGAATTGTGAAAATCGATGAATATTTACTATTTATTTTCATATTTACAAAACTGGTTGTTTTTTTTTCGGACACAGTGTATATATATATAATATTATGTCGGTCTGAGGCAGAAATTTAGTCAGACCGACTGAAAGATACAGATTTTAAAAACTTTTTTTTACAAAAATCTTACGTACAGGTGACCTGCCCTATATACATATATATAATTATATATAAATAATACAATATACATACATATATATTAGTCGGTTACCAGATAGACTGTCACAAAGTGGCAGACATATAATATGGCCTATAATATGTACACCACAGTCCACAGATGTCAGACTGACAGACAGACATAGATAAGCAGACAAACAGACAGACAGATAGGCAGACAGACACCAATCGGTCAATCTGTAATATTTCCAGACAGAAAGATATGCCAAAACCAAGGCCAGACATAATTTTAATGACCAAATTTTATGACCAAATGACCGACATAATTTATAGGTGCAACAAACCGATGAATTTTCAACACTTAGCCACATTTTACCGTTATAAGTACCACTGCAGGTGATTTTATCCTTTACTATAACCATGCATGCACAACGAATTGGATGTGTGGTCCCCTAGCATACCCGAGAGACTGCCGGCCACTTCGTTTTCTCAGCCTCTGCTTATGAAGATGCATGGCTATAGCAGCCGTGTTTTCTTCTCACAGATATATTATTATAGTGGCAGTCTTCCATTGTATACCGCACTGCAAACATTATATCTTGAGACATGCATTCTCAAAGTTATAAATAATTGTGCTTAAAATTGACGGGTATTATATTTATACATGTATACAGGCCTAGCTACGTTAAGCGTCTCGGTGATATAATTGTGAAAGCGTTATACAAAATAATGCCAATTAAATTATACATGCATACATCTATGCAGTGAAAAATTCACTGGAACTTAGTTGGGGATTCGAACCCACGACCTCTTCGTCTACGGTCCGGCACGCCAATCACTAGGATCACCTCCTCCTCTCCTCCTCCTCCTTGTCCTCCTCCTTCTCCTCCTCCTTATCCTCCTCCTACTCCTCCTTATCATCCTCCTCTCCTCCTCCTGTTCTCCTCCTTCTCCTTATCCTCCTCCTCTCTTCCTCCTCCTCTTCTCCTCTCCTCCTTATCCTCCTCCTTATCCTCCTCCTTATCCTCCTCCTTATCCTTTTCCCCTCCTTATCCTCCTCCTCCTCCTCCTCCTCCTCAGACATGGTGCACTTGGCATAGATTTATTAATGAATGGGTGCGTGCGTGTTTCCGTTAATTAGAGCAACCAGTTCAGCCAATCACGAGCATTGTTCGCTGGCAATCATGGCAACGCCATCTTGTGGCAATTCACGAACTGGACCACATTACCACTGAACAATGCGTTTCATGGCAAGCGATTCACGATCACCGGTTATAGCGCTGTACAATGGTCCGTACGCACACAATATGAGTATTATTTGCATGATTTCACGGTGCTGCTGCACTCTGTGTGTCTCTGTCTGTGTCTGTCTGCCTGTGTCTGTCTGCCTGTCTGTGTCTGCCTGTCTGTCTCTCTTTGTCTGCCTGCATGTCTGTGCCTTGGTCGCTCTGTATGTGGCTGTCCCTCTTTCGGTCTCTTAGTCTGTCTGTTTGTCTGCCTGTCTGTCTCTGCTAGTCTCTCTATATTTGTCTGTATGTCTGTGTCTCGCTCGCCTTATGTCTCTTTGTCTATGTCTGTCTGTCTGTCTGTCTGTCTGTCTGTCTGTCTGTCTGTCTGTCTGTCTGTCTGTCTGTCTGTCTCTGTACTGTCTTTTGAAATCGGACTCGCAGGACTCGTGGGCGCCCGCAGATGCTTTTGCAGAAAAACACAATAATATTATGATCACGGTTGAATTTATAAGATGAGCTTGAAAAATGCAAAGCAGGACATTGAGAATAATTAGCCTATGTGTATTTTTTGTAGATGTCTCTAAAAGTAAATCTCAGTTTCGCCCTTAGTCTATAGGCTTATCATTTCAGTATAATTAATTAGTAGCCTACGAAGAACAAATTTAAACCAAACGGCAGCAAGCTACAGTTAAAAATGGGTGCCATTGCCATTTTATAGGGGGGGGATTTGTCCCCTCTTGCCCCGATGTGCTGGCACTCATGGTGGGACATCCCACTCTGGTCAACCCAGGGGTTATTCTAAGAAATTTTAAGAACTGCACAAAACGATCTTTTTAGTTGTCCGGACCAAATGTTCGATCGTCGAAATCCCGTGAAAATATTACCATTTTGAAATTTTCCCGACCCTTAAAAACTGATGACCTTTTTTAGTCCTTCGTTCACTATAACACTATGAGTTACTGCACAAAATCTTATTTTCAACTGCACAAATTTCTTTTCCAACTACACACTTTGTGTCCAGCTGCACGTTAAAATAACCTCTGGGTCAACCCTCTGACACGACGCAACGCTCGCAAGCAAGCTGGTGCCCTCTAGAAATTTTGAATTTGCGATTACGACTATAATCCGATCTATATAAATTAGGCCTATATACAGGTAATTAAATATAGGCCTACTTGACTCGGAGACTTTTCTAACGATTACCGCAGCTCCCGCATAGGGGAGACTATTGCTTTTTTTCCCGGCGCAATATCAATTTATATAGCTCTCGTTTACAATTACAACAGCAGCGTGTGACGGCGCTTGTTTATGGCAGATCAGGGCCACCACCGCCGCCATTGCCATTGCCGTTGCCACTGCCGCTATTGCCATTCCGTAAACAGAATTATTATTATCGAAAGCTGGATACATGGAATAATAATAATAACGGAGCATCGACGCTGTGCACAATAATTATTACCAATCGCAGAAACGATAACGACTTGTATAATTATGTGCGATGATCACACGTCACCCGTGGCCTGGCTCCCCTCCCCACAACCGGGCCTGGCCCCCACGCAGTTCCACAGACATGCGCACTGATCGATGGCCGCCGCCACTGCAGCACCACGCGCATGCGCAGAACTACATGCACTCGCGACGTCGGAAAAAACAACAGCTGCTGGCGTCTTAATACTGCGACGGATTTACTTTCGCCTGGGATTTTGTCATTTTCGTTTCTCTTTATTATAATTATAATTATTAAATTTATTATAATCTCTTGTCGATTGTATTTTTGTCTTTCACTGCACGGCGCACGCCACCTTAACACACTGATTTCGCCTTCGTGAGGTTAATGTAAGGCGCTAAATAAATGTTCATATACATAGGCCTACATACTGATTATTCTCTCGGCGAAAAATCAGATCGTCGTAGTCTTTATCTTCCTCTTCTTCCTCTTCTTCTTCCTCCTCATCCTTCTCCTTGTCCGCCGTATTTTCTAGAAATGACTTCGCCCTCCGCACAAACTTTCTCTCTGTCTCTCTGTCTCGCTGCTTCTTACGCCAGAACATTGATTTTCAGTCTTGCGACGGCTAAAAATAGCGACCAATCAGCGCGACGGATGCGTCCCGCGCTCGCGAATTAGACCCAGTTGCCCGGTTGCAAAATAGTCATGAATCGTTTTCAATAATATTCTCCGAGTCTCGTTCATTTATTAGCAATTCTTTGACGGTTCGGTTCATCCGCGCTTTAATTAAGCAAATTTATGGCGGTTGATGTCAATTCGTGAACGCAATACCGTACACAGCAGACGATTGTTTACCACTGTCCGCCGCAGCGGAAGAAAAAAGAACGAGACCACCTGAACAAATAAGAATCGTCCGTTGTACTATGCAAAACAGATTCGGCCGCATAAACCGCAGCGCAAACCGCAAAATGTCAGTGCTATTGATAGAAGCGTAAATTCTGACGATACCCGGTGAGGTTTGTTCGTTGCAACGCCGCGCAGGTGTTTAGCCTGGGCTCCGCCCCCTCTGCGTTTAGCGTGGGACGATCGATCGGCGAACGCGAGGCAAGTGAGCAGTCTGCGTCTGAGCCGTAGGCGAGTGTGCTGCGGCTGCGGCGCATCGCTTCCTCCGCCGCCTCCGCTGCCTCCGCCGCGCGTAGGAATACGGCGATTATAATGAGTGATGCGGCTGCGTTGGCTTCGTTCACAGCTGTTTCGAGATCGGAGCTGTCGGTGGTGGTCGTTCGTAGCCGTTCAACGCGTTGAGAGGAGTCTAATATTCTACCATATTGTTGCGTTTTTCCAGCTTGACAGTCGAATTTTCACGAAGGACACGGTCGACACGACGTCCAGCCCGATGCCCGAGACGAACGCGATGGCGGACGACAGCGGTAACCGCTTCCAGGTGCTGTGCTACGAGCAGGTCGACCGCCTGCACCGCGTCATGGAAGCGTCCATCCCGGTGCACGGACGCGGCAACTTCCCCACTCTCGACATCAAGCTGAAGGACCTTGTCCAGGTGGTGAGGAAGCGGCTGCAGAAGGACGGCATCCACCTGAGGGACGTGCGGCTCAACGGCGGAGCGGCGAGCTACATACTGGGCAGCGAGAATAACCAATCGTACAACGACCTCGATCTCATCTTCGGTCTGAAGCTGACCTGCCAGAACGACCTGCAGAAGGTGAAGGACTCCGTGCTGAACTCGCTGCTCGACTTCCTGCCGAAGGGCGTCAACAAGGAGAAGATGTCGCCGTCGAGTCTCAACGAGGCGTACGTCCACAAGATGGTGAAGATCTACAACGACACCGACCGCTGGTCGCTCATCTCGCTGTCGAACATTCGCGGACGCAACGTCGAGCTCAAGTTCTCCGACACGATGAAGCGCCAGTTCGAGTTCAGCGTCGACTCGTTCCAGATCATTCTCGACAGTCTGCTCACGTTCTACGAGATCTCGCGAGCGCCGATGACCGAGCACTTCTACCCGACCGTGGTCGCCGAGTCCGTCTACGGGAACTTCGACGTGGCGCTCTACCATCTCAACAACAAGCTGATCGCCACGCGCAACCCCGAGGAGATCCGAGGCGGCGGACTCCTCAAGTACTGCAACCTTCTCGTGCGCAGCTACGTCCCGACCGACGAGTCGGACATCCGTCTGCTGGAGAAGTACATGTGCTCGCGCTTCTTCATCGACTTCTCCGACATCATGGAGCAGAAGATGAAGCTGGGGAACTACCTCGCCGACCATTTCGTCGGCGAGGACCACCTGAAGCACGACTACCTGATGACGCTGTGGGCAGTCGTCAACGAGAGCACGATCTGCCTGATGGGGCACGAGCGCAGACAGACGCTCGACCTTATCCAGCAGCTCGCCCACCAGGTGCTCGTCGCGCAGGAGCAGAGGGCGTACGGAAAGCAGATGAAGATGCTCCAGTTCGACCAGAAGCAGACATTCGCGACGTTCGACCAGCAGAAGAGCAACCTGATCATCGACCAGGTCTACTATGGACCGTTCAGCTACAACTACCCGGGCATGGACCAACCGCAGCACTACTACACCGTCTACACCTACGACTACACGAACCAGTCGTCGCCGCCGTCGTCGTCGTCGTCGACGACGTGTCCGTACTGCGACGTCTGCTCGCAGTGCGTGTGACACGACGACTACGACGGATGTCGCGGCGACACGACAGCTGTCGCGGTGACACGACGCGCTTGTTGACACCAACGGGACATTCTGGACATCATCATCATCAGTGACGATGTCCACAGATCATCATCATCTACAGATCCAACTGGTGGACATTTGAACAGACTGATGATGATGATGATGATGATGAAGATGATCTCCCTCCCCCCAACAGCAGCAGGGAAGATTTTGCAGTGCTACGAATCGAACCGCAGACATTCGACCAAATCTGTGAACGTCATCATCCCGAAACCAGAACCAAAAACGAAAGTGTAGTTCTGTGCGTTAAACTACGACTGTGTCTCCCCCCCCCCCCCCAATTAACACTTTGACGACCGACGACGACGACGAGCTGCACTGGCTCCCCAGCCACTTTCAGTCGACACCGGTTGTTAAAGTGTTAAATGGAAAATGAAGAGGAGATGATTTAACCTGTTTTGTGGGTGACATATTTTTTTATGCTATCCATTCGTTGTTCCATCTCGCCACGAAAACAGTAAGTTACATGCCAACTGCTGAAGCAGTTTATTATTTTACTCTAATTTTTATAGCCTTAAATTTTCCATTATATATTATATGCCCATATAATATATACACATAATGTGTACTAAAAGCATATAATTATATATATGTATTTGCTTTTAGTACATGTATTTATATATATTATATATATATGCACATAGATGTATATACTGAAAGCACATGTGTATATATAAATATATGTGTAAGTTTTATATATAAATATATATATATCACATAGATGCATTGCATATACTGAAAGCACATGTATATCTATATATGTAAGTTATATATATATATATATAAATATATATATACATGTCAATCTTCTCATCCTTGTGTATATAAAATTATGTGGGAAGATTTTTGACTGCAAGTAATGATTAGCATTGATTTTTTGTAGTGTTCGGCCACTGGAGTTTTGGTTTCCATTCTTGCTTTCAACATGTGACATCTGTTAGCTTAAAAACTGTTTTGTTCTCCTTGGACAACAAACAGCCTGGACTAGTTATGTCTTTGCAGAATAATTCTCCAGCATATCCTTTACCCTTATGTAAATTAACTGATTTAAATTTGGCAGGTTTCCCATTCAGTAATGGGAATGTAGGCTACATAATTACATATATTTATATACACATATATAAGATAAATGCATAAAAGTATATGTCATGTGTATATATATATATATATATATATATATAGATATGTGCATTAGTATTCTGCTACATGTATATGTGATGCAGTGAATTTGCTGATAAGCCCAGGTTTCAGGTTAAGTCTATGAAATGAGAATGCTGTAAGCTGAAGGTTTCGAACCAGGCTGTTTCCAGTTACCTGCAACCAATGCAAGAAGCACTTTCTTTGATTGTCAGAATAATAGAGTACGGCATGTTTCCCTCTGTGTGATATATATATATATATATATAAATAATATATATATCTCGGAAGTTGTACATAATATTTAGCAGACTCTGTTTACAGTGCTTGTGATGTTTGGTGTGTGACATTGACCAAATCTAGAATTCCATACCCACTGTTGTACAGCGAGAAACATATAAGAGAAAACATTTTGTGGCGTGAAGACCAGTTTATCGATTCGACATCGCGTTGTTGGTTATTGTTTTACGTTGTGAAATTGACGCTTCTGTCTGTGCTATGCTGGTCGTTTTGTTTGAAGGTTTTAAAAAAAACCTCTTTTTCGCTCATCAGTCGGCCACGATGACAAGTGAGATTTTCTTTGTGTTCGAGGAATAATTCGAAAGAGAGCATGTGTATTTTAAACAAAAAAACGTAGTGCATGTATTTTATTTTAGAAAAAGGTTTATTTTAAAGTGTGATGTAAAAAGTCAGTTTTGGAAATGATATGATGAGTCGCAGTTGGATCGACGAAATGAATTCCAGGGATTTTTCTCGGAAGCAGGCGGCCGGTGCTGTAAATAGAAAGAGCGATATTTGCTGCGGTGTTTCCTGGTGTTATCAGCGGACGTACGTCGTAATCGGTGAGCGTATTACCTGACTGCTCCTTCGGTAATAGGTCGCAGATCGTGAAATATTGTAGTCGCGTGCTATTCAAAACGCTGCTTATCGTGGTGTAAACGTTTGAGGCTCCACACCAATTTTTTTTCTCGTGCAGCCTTTTGTTTTGGCTTTTGTGATTTCGGATCCCGGTCGTCGTAAATCAGACCATATCTGCTACGGAACATGCCTTCTGGTATTCATATTCATTCCCATCTCATTCTGGAGTACGGTAGTGTGTGCAGCAACCATTCAGTATTTCTTTGTATCGCTCGACATGCCTTTTGGCGTGCAACATAACTGACATTTCTGTCCTGCCGTATCTCAGCATTTGCAATTAGAGTTGGTATGGTATGCCAAACTGCAGATTAAAGATTGCGGCAAGTGGTTTCTGTCTTTAACATAGCTGCTGAACGATGTGACCAGCTAAGCCGAAGCGTTCGGGACAGTCGTAGGCTTGATCGAGTCCCACGTAGCGTGTAACTTCCAAGAGAAATGGAAGCTGACGCAGTGTAAACTAAAGAGAAATGACTTCCACTCATTTTGCATTTTGCCTCCACTGTTTCAACTGTATATTTTTCGAATGATTTTTAGCGAAGAGGAGGGTTGTCATTTCTTTTTGATACGAGAACGACTGCAAGATGTGTTGCTCCATTGTTAGATAGTAATTTGTCTTCTTAGATTTTCGCAGAGTTCATCTTGAGGGCCTCTTAAACGGCAAGTTGTTTGCAGCTGACGAGAGTTTCGTGCGCACTTGAAACTCAGTCACTGCTCGTTTCACTTTTTTGCTGACGACAGTGACAGGTAGCAAATAAAAAAGTCTTGTTGGCTGACCGACCTTTCACTGCAAATGTTTTACGCAGTTCAATTTGATAGTTGGCACTTGAAATTATGGGGGAGGGCCTTTTAATTGATACGTGCAATGATTAAAAGAAAAACATGCCCATGCTGCCCTGGAAAGTAGGCTGTATAGCCACTGGAATTTGGAGCGGTTTGCTCAGTGCAATGGCAACTTTTTAGAGTGAAGCGTCTACATTAAAGAAATGTAAATAAATTTACTTCACAGACACTGAAACAGCAGATAAGCAGCAATAATAGATTAACTTTACGTCAAAATAAAATGTGCTTGGGTTGCATGCAGAATAATAATGGAATTTCCAACGGACCATCTTTACGGTCTGAATTTTTCGGCTGAACTTATCGTGTTTGTAAATTGCTTATTGTTGTTTTCGCTGACGTATGATGAACAGAGATGGTGTCTGCTACATATCATTTGAACGGAGGAGGAGGAGGCATTCTACATGCATTCCATGTACAGCAGCTGCTGCTAAGTGAGCTGCTGTTTATTCTGTGAAGCTTTGCTAAGCATGACCAGCAGACTGCTGTCGTTTGTGGTGATGACTGCATGCCACTGCCTCGCCATTTCCGATCGGGCATCTATAACACTGTTTTACCACTTGATGATCAGGTCTTGCTGAAGCCGGTTTCGAGTAGAACTTTTAAATTATTGTTTGCAGTATTCTGATATTTTCTTGTGCCATTCTGCATTCCACATTCGCATCTGTCGGTCAACTTTTAAATTAAGAATCGCAACGACCAAAAATTTCATCAATTTCATATTGTTCTGTTTCGCTTTTCCTTTGTTGAGGTTTTCAGATAATTATATATATACGACTATTTTGTCTTATTGCTGTATTGATTGACATCATCTGATGCTTCAATTTTTCCACTTGATTATTACATTTAAAGACTTTGTACCAGTGAAAGTGTATACTGCAGAAACCAGAAACAAATCAAAGAAATTCACGAAATAATAATAATAGAACATCCAGCTCCTGCAAGCCTTTTTGACGCTAAAATGGTGTGATGACAAGCATTAAAAAATTATATGTACATGTAAATACACAAAAATATGTAATGTATATATATATATATATATGATCTGTGTAAATTAATTATATATGCTGGAATACCTAATGCTTGAAAGCTGAGCTATGATCCGATATAATAGTATTTGTCATTTGCGTATCTGTTTTTTCTGTATTATGTTCATCTATACTCAATATTTCGATTATTGTGCTTATTAAATATTATATAAATATATTCACATAATGTTAGCTGATAACTATTTCGACCTATTTGTTGATAGATGATTTTATCTATTTTATTGATGACACATACCCATATAAAATTATATGTAAATGTGGACAAGGGATGTACGCTGTATTAGTAGTGTAAATATTAAAGTGAAAGCTATATTTTTCCATACAATGAGAATTAAAGTGTGCAGGTATAGTTTTGTGGTCAATAGTTGTGAATTGTTAGCGATGACCGCAGCCTGGTCAGTATTGAAGTTGTCGCTTTTAACGTTTTGAGCCTCTTGCGTTTAATTTTTTTGTCTTCTGTCTCTTAACTGTTTACATAACTTCCTGTTGGTGGTGACTTAGTTTGCAGAGTTGTCTCAGAAATCCTTGATGCAAATATGACATCTTCTGCAGGGTATAATTATAGTCTGATAAAAAAAATTTGGTTGAGTTTAGAGAGGGGGAAAATGTTGTTCGCTGTCGCTTTTTAACAGTTAATTCGAGCCAGCAAACTAATAGGGGAACTGGCATATTATAAGAAATAGGATAGTACCAACAGAAAGGAAAGAAGATAACCATCCCAGAGAGACGGACAGACAGACAAATGCTTGTTGTGATGGAAGCAGCTGATGTGAAACTAGTGTCTGAATATGTAGAGAATGTTAACGGTTAGGCATGCAGTGAGGGGCTCAATAATGAGGGCAGTTGACGTATGAGGTTGTATAAAATATTTTTTATGAAGAACTGTTCACTTAACAGTGTATGCGATCAAAATAAATTGGCAATTTTCTCTGCATTGTTGTTCAAGTCTATTTTGCCGCTCGAAATTCTTTTTGCCAAAGCCAAATTTTAAGGCTTGAGTTATTGTGCTCAGTTGTCACTTTAGATATCTAATATCATTGTGGGACTTTTATTGTATACATCTACTGTTGGTATGTTCATAAATACTTGTATAGTATATATGTATATATACAAAGTCTTGTATATATATATATTTTTTGGTGTGATATCTAATATTGTCTAGAAATTGTGTGTGATATAAAACAGTTCTTTATGTGGAATGACATACGAGAACACCCAACCCTCCCGCTTCCGTCACGATGCAGGAATGGCAAATTTATGATCCTAGATTTTAAGTTCTACCACGGTTTCAGCGAGTGAACCAGTGAACTTTACTCGGTTCTTCAGTTCTTCATAGCAAAAAAGCGGCTTTTATCAGGGTTATTACAATAAGGTTGGTCCACTTACACGTCCCATGTTTTCCCATGTGGTTTTAGCATAAAATTGTCCTCGAGGTTTGAACTTGTATATCAGCCGTAAATAAAGAACTGTTTGTTGCATGAATTCCTGTTGCAGCCTTCGAAAGCATACCATCTTTAATAGGAATCGTCTGTACTACGGTATAGTTTCAAACGAAGATCTCGTGTACAGTATAACAGATGTTTACTCTGTGTCCATGGTCAATTCTGATTAAATTTATTAGAGGTAAAATGATTTACATCGATGATAAATTCTCTTCGCAAGACTAAGGATGTAACATTTGACCTGCCTAACCCATTGACTCGACCTTGTCACCTTGATGTTACATTTAGACAAATTTTACAATATACAGTTAACAAGTTGTTGAAAGGCTTAAAGTTTGTGATCATCTTGACTGCTTAGAAGAGAGAGAGAGGCAGTAGTCTGCACTTGATTCGGATAATATTGTCCTGCAAGTTCTGGCATGTTTTTGTGATGCTGATTAAAATAAATTTTGAAAATATCTCATTTTATCGTAATTTCTGTGTGTGAATCTACCGTCCTTGTCAATGCCCGCACTGCCCCGCAGATATTTTTGCATTGGGAGAAAAATGGTTCACGGTTACACTTTGTAGCAAGAGTTTGAAAACTGCAAAGCAGGAAATTAAGAACATGGGTATTTCTCATGAGGGTTTCAGAATGTCGAATTCTCAATTTCACTTTTATAATGTACCATTAGTATTATTAGGACTTTAGTGCAAAGAAATTTGTTAAAACACAAAAAGTAGTAGTTAAAAAAATAGATTCAGTTTTCCAGAGGAAGGGAAGCGCCCCCTCCTTTTACCCTTGTATATGTTGGCACACATGGCCATCTTTCCCAGGCTGTTGTTCTACTTAGATCCACCCATCCAATCCCCAATTCATCCAGCCGTACACAGACTTAGGCCTACATCCACCCAATCAAGCATCCATCCATTCAGTCGAGTACCATTCACCCATAATTAATTCATTCATCCGTCATTCACTCAAGAATCCATTGACACATTTACCATTTTCTCTAACCATCCATCTATCCATCCATCCAGTGTGTAAGCTGTTAAAAGCAGCTGGGTATCTAAAGTCCTGCACAGTACCAAAAAAGTACAATAACACAAGTAAAAATCTATTGTTATCGAGAAGTTGCACACAATGCAATTGACAACAAAATGTATTAAAAATGATCACATCTAACTCGGCATGTGCAAGAATAACAAGAAGTAAAATCCACAGATCTCGCACACTTAAATTTAAAAAAAAATAATGTTGAACTGTGCCAACCCTGACACCTCTCCCCAACTTTTTAGCTACTTCTAAGTTTGATTTATCACGAATGTAGGACAGTTTGGTAGGCAGCACGGCATGTTAATGCGGGCGTCTTTTAACAAGACTGACAACCCGCGTGCTCTAAGCCGGTGGGCGTGTCGATATTGATGTCAATAAACAACTCATCGAGTCAATGTAGCAGTCAGCATATGGCCCACTCCGTTGCTGTGGAGCTTTTCGGAAAACACGCGACAACAGTTACTGTACTGCTAGTAAGTCAGTCAATTTAGCCTTCTAAATGTCTAAGGCAAAAAAGGCCTGCCGGCTTGAAACAGATCTAGTTGATGCGGGCATGGGCAGCAGAGAATCCCCAGAAAGCTAGAATCCAGGCCATTCGCAAGTCGCAACTCGACATTGTTATTATTACACAACTGTCATTTAGAGCGCGTCGAAACAGAAGGACTCATTTGCACAAAGGCGCGTAACAGAAAAATCAATCAGTAAATCTGAAACAAATCAGTTTTTAACGTTAGCTGTGAAAATCGATAGCCTAATGTTGAGAATTTTCGATAGAAACATAAACGATGTTTTTATTTCTGTCATAAACTTTATTAAGGTCGTCAATTTTTTATGGCGGAATTCTTAAAATGCAGATGCAGGAAGTGATTTTCAGGCAATCATCTAACCGGATATAGTATATTTATACACTGATTTATAGTCGAACATTATTTCGAATTTTGCCTTGTATTGTTAATGCCGCAATTACAAGGCACTTACGAATGCGATTAAATTGCTACGTTGTCATTTATTTGCAATTTTTATCTTAATCAGACATAAGCAAATTTTAACGAGACTTTTCTTTTAAAAAACGGCGGATTTTTATCGATATTGCCATTATATTGCCGAGGAGAATTCATTATATGAGGCCAACCGACCGAATGACGTCACTCTGACGCACGACCAAAGGTCGCGATTTGTTTACAATCGGTTGACCCAATTCAGAGCGCCGTTCGTCCAGGGCCTCTGGGGCAGCTGCGCCGGGGGTGGATTTCGACAATATGCTGCTAATACCACGGGGGATGAAAAGGTTACGGAGTCTCTCGAGCATAAACGAGTAATGATCGGAGTATTAAACTGTTTGACTATCGAGTGATGAGTAGAGCGTGGCCGATCAAACTGTGTAAACATACAGTGGCTAAACAGCACATGAAGCCTACGTTGACCGAGTTTATAGACATCAGCAGCTGCTGCCTTGTAGAAAACACCTATATTTCGATTCTTTTTAATTTTCAGTTTTTTTATAATTTGTCGTCGTCGTTGTAATAATTATTAATCATCATTGTCATTATTAGAAGCAGCAGTAGGCTAGTAGGCCTAGTATCAATAGCAAGAGCAGTGGCTGTGATGGCGATGGTGTTGTTAGTAGCAGTATATTGACTTGAGCGCAGCTAGGTAGGCTATAATAATTTATTATAGCCTACTGCCCATGCAAGTATCAGTATCGTAACGCTGATGATCAGCAGTGATGTAAAGACTTGCTGAATAGAAGGTTCCTGTACGGTGATCATTTCGGAGATCAAGAAAGGGAAAGACAGACAGACTGACAGACAAACAGAGACAGATTGACAAACAGACTGAAAGACTGACTGACTGACAGGTAGACAAACAGATACATGTATATAGACGGACGGACAGAGAGACGCACAGACACAGAAAGAGACACAGAGAGACAGAGAGAGAGAGAGACACTGAGAGAGACAGACAGAGAGGAAGAGCACAAGCGAATCGGCAACCATGTCCTGCATAAGTAGGCTATAATTAATTATAAATAGGCATATCGCATTGCTAAAAGTGTGCTATCGAATCTCCTTGTTATTCAACTTCCGGCAAAGCAGCAATTTAGCCATCCGAAACGTCGTCGAATTGCTGCTGTCTTATGTTTTTTGTCCGTTTCATTTTTCCATATGAAAAAGGATTCTATCCTCTCCTCCGCCTCCGCTGGAGGGGAGGATAGGGAAGGGGAATCTGTTTTCAACTCAGACACCCTGCCCTCCCTCGAGTGATATGACTCCCATAATTATGCCGATCCTCCTCTCAGTCTCAGACAAAATAACCTTAATTGTAGCAGGATCCGGAAACTCTTATTACAAAAGTGACGACACTCTCAGTTTATTTTCGTCGTTGTCCATATTAATATTTGCAACAAAAAGTTATGCTTTTCCTGCTATCGTTGTTGCTGCTGTCGTCGTCATCATAGTAGGCTATATCATCACATCATCATCAACTTCAACATCACAAGCATCATCGTCGTCGTCATCATCTTCATCATCATTATCATTATTAATATTATTATGTCTATTATGATTTTTCGCCCGAGGTAGTAAAGAACCCTCAGGCTGTAAAATAATAAAATTAGGTTATTATAGGTTCTCGTACCCCATCACGTATAGTGCTCAAAAGTGCCTCTAAATGTTGCTCACGGCGTTAAATCGTTGCGTGCAAACTGACAAACACTGGATAAGGCCCATTTCTATTATTATTTCTAAATGATTTCAAAAGCTATTGAAAATAATGATTATTATTATTATTATTATTATTATCATCATCATCATCATCATCATCATCATCACCATCATCATCATCATCATCATCATCATCATCATCATCATCATTATCATTATTATTGCAATCGCGAAGGGGTTCTAAGCAAAATAATTGTGCCACGCAATTGTTAGACCAAAGGGGCGCCTACAGCCTATAATTATTACCCTATGTCGCATGGTCTGAGCGTTATTTCTACAATGAAACAAAGGTTTCTCGTTTCAATTGTGTGTGTTTGCTGATGCTGTTTCTGGCCTAATATCTTTGAATGAAGCCGATCTGAATCGCAGAATTAGTCGAATAATTATTGGGTCCAGAGTTTAATAGGAAGCGAGTGATATTTGGCCCATTAATGTGCCACACACTCTCGTCTGCTTTTGCTGGTGGTCAGAGTGGTGGATATAATGCACGCTACATGAAATATATTGATAGTTGTTGAATGTTTTTCTTTCATCCTGTTGATTAGACAGACAGACAGACAGACAGACAGACGGACGGACGGACGGACCCACACAGACACACATACAGACAGGCACACATACACAGATACACAGATAGACACAGAAACACACAAACAGACTGACAAATACATGTAGACGGACAGACACACACAGACAGACACACAGACGGACAGACACACAGTCTACACAGACACACATACAGACAGGCACACATACACAGATACAATAGGACACAGAAACACACAAACAGACTGGCATATAGTTAGACAGACACACAGACATACAAATACACAGGCAGGCAGGCAGACGAAGTACGATCGCAGACAATCGCCATTCGCCAATCTCGTCAGGACCAAAGAACAAGCGGACAAACTGACAATGAAAAGGACAGAAGGATGGACAAGCAGACTAACGGGCGGAGGATGGCAGATATACGGACGTATTGAAAAGAACAGATAAACGGACACGCAGACAGACGCAGACCAGACAAACAAACACAGACTGACACAAAGAGACACACAAGCACAACACAGAAACACACACACACAAACACAAACACACACACACACACACACACACACACACACACAAACACAACCACACACAAACATCCACATACATACACACAAACACACACAAACACAAACACACACAGACTGACACAAAGAGACACACAAGCACAACACAGAAACACACACACACAAACACAAACACACACAAACACACACACAAACACACACACACACAAACACAGATATGGGACCACATGGACGATTCAGAAGCGACGAACTTTCAAGGGGAGTAGGGGCTTAATCGGCCAACGTTTTTTTCAGTCGTACCCGACCCCCCTCCCCACGCCCCCCCACTCCCACCACCACCCCCGCTCAGCATCGCTGTGTTGATAATAGCCGACAAGTTGATCTTTGCCAGGTAACAGACCGGTCGCCAGCCTCCGCTCTGTCGGCCACACTGGCCTTGTCACGATGCCCCCCCCCAACCACCGCCAGACCCTACCACCACCCCCTCAAACAGCACAACCCCCTCACCATCAACCCTCCCCACATTCATCCAATCGCTGCTGTAATCTTTCGATAAGAATCCTTCGTGGGCGGAAGCTGCGTCCCACGCGATCACATCTTCCGTTATTATCGCCCACCTGCGCGGATGTATACGGGATATCCGCCATATTATACATGTACTGCATGCCGTGTTGGTCTATTATCTGTCTGTCTGTCTGTCTGTCTGTCTGTCTGTCTGTCTGTCTGTCTGTCTGTCTGTCTGTCTGTCTGTCTGTCTGACTCTCACTATACATGTGCGTATATAATTATGCATGAAACACATACATATACGCATGCTGTCATATTATAAGCGTTCACACTCACAAACACTAGTACACACACACGCACGCACACACATGTGCATCCACGCATACGTGCATCCACACACATACGTGCATCCACACACACACACACACACACACACACACACAAATACACATGTGCGCGCACGCACACACGCAAACACATCCACACGCTCGCACACACTCACGCACCCCCATACACAATGACACAAAATTGTATATAATTGTATGTATATATATATATATATATATATATATATATAATCGTAATCCAATAGATGTATAATGTATTTGTGTGGCATATTAATAATAATAGAGTAGCCATGATCGCTTTTGTTACATACGGGGTCTTTAGTTATATAGATCTAAATAATCATATATATACATGTATGATGATATATATATATATATATATATATATATATATATATATATAAGATTATTATACGGGTTCTGTCTTCTGAACGGCTGTGATTCCAACAATATGCAATCACGTCGGTCGGTCGGTCGTGGCTGAGATAAATATAGGCCTACATGTACATGTATAATACGTCACCAACACATCGTCTCTTATTGATGTCAGGTACGTTGTGAAGCCACCAAGTCATCCACCATGGCATGTCTGCCAACCATATGGTGGAATTTAGCCATGCTGGATTGGAAATATCAGCCATATGGTAGCATTTAGCCATGCTGGACAGGAAATATCAACCATATGATAGAATTTAGCCATGCTGGACTCTGAATGTCAACCATATGGTAGAATTTAACCATGCTGGACAGGAAATGCCAGCCATATGGTAGAAGTTACCCATGCTGGATTGGAAATGCCAGCCATATGGTAGAATTTAGCCATGTTGAACTCTAAATGTCAGCCATATGGTAGAATTTAGCCATACGGCACTGTAAATGTCAACCATATGGTAGAATTTAACCATGCTGGATTGGGAATGCCAGCCACATGGTAGAATTTAGCCATGCTGGGTTGGGAATGCCAGCCACATGGTAGAATTTAGCCATGCTGGACTCTGAATGTCAACCATATGGTAGAATTTAGCCATGTTGGACAGAAAATGTCAACCATGTGGCGGAATTTAGCCATACGGCACTGTAAATGTCAACCATTATGGTAGAATTTAACCATGCTGGACTGGAAATGTCAACCATATGGTAGCATTTAGCCATACTGGACAGAAAATGTCAACCATATGGCGGAATTTAGCCATGCTGGACTGGAAATGTCAGCCATATGATAGAATTTAGCCATGCTGGACAGAAAATGTCAACCATATGGTAGAATTTAGCCATATGGCACTGGAAATGCCAGCCATATGGTAGAATTTAGCCATGCTGGATTGGAAATGCCAGCCATATGGTAGAATTTAGCCATGCTGGATTGGAAATGCCAGCCACATGGTAAAATTTAGTCATGCTGGACTCTGAATGTCAACCATATGGTAGAATTTAGCCATGCTGGACAAAAATGTCAACCATATGGCGGAATTTAGCCATACGGCACTGTAAATGTCAACCATATGGTAGAATTTAACCATGCTCGACTGGAAATGCCAGCCATATGGTAGAATTTAGCCATGTTGAACTCTAAATGTCAGCCATATGGTAGAATTTAGCCATACGGCACTGTAAATGTCAACCATATGGTAGAATTTAACCATGCTGGATTGGAAACATCAACCATATGATAGAATTTAGCCATGCTGGACTGGAAATGTCAACCATATGGTAGCATTTAGCCATGCTGGACAGGAAATATCAACCATATGGTAGAATTTAGCCATGCTGGACTGGAAATGTCAACCATAATTATGGTAGAATTTAGCCATGCTGGACTGGAAATGTCAATCATATGGTAGAATTTAGCCATGCTGGACTGGAAATGTCAACCACATGGTAGAATTTAGCCATGCTGGACTGGAAATGTCAACCATATGGTAGAGTTTAGCCATGCTGGACTGGAAATGTCAGCCATATGATAGAATTTAGCCATGCTGGACTCTGAATGTCAACCATATGGTAGAATTTAGCCATGCTGGACAGAAAATGTCAACCATATGGGGGAATTTAGCCATACGGCACTGTAAATGACAACCATATGGTAGAATTTAACCATGCTGGACTGGAAATGTCAGCCATATGATAGAATTTAGCCATGTTGAACTCTAAATGTCAGCCATATGGTAGAATTCAGGCATGCTGGAGAGGAAATGTCAACCATATGGTAGCATTTAGCCATGTTGGACATGTAGGAAATGTCAACCATATGGTGGCATTTAGGCATGCCGGACAGGATAATTATATCAACCATAATATTATGGTGGCATTTAGCCATGTTGGACAGGAAATGTCAACCATATGGTAGAATTTAGCTATGGCATACGGTGCTGGAAATATCAGCCATATTGGTGGTATTTAACTATTCGGCACTGAAAATGTCAGCCATATGGTAGAATTTAGCCATGCTGGACTGGAAATGTCAGCCATATGATAGAATTTAGCCATGTTGAACTCTAAATGTCAGCCATATGGTAGAATTCAGGCATGCTGGAGAGGAAATGTCAACCATATGGTAGCATTTAGCCATGTTGGACATGTAGGAAATGTCAACCATATGGTGGCATTTAGGCATGCCGGACAGGATAATTATATCAACCATAATATTATGGTGGCATTTAGCCATGTTGGACAGGAAATGTCAACCATATGGTAGAATTTAGCTATGGCATACGGTGCTGGAAATATCAGCCATATTGGTGGTATTTAACTATTCGGCACTGAAAATGTCAGCCATATGGTAGAATTTAGCCATGCTGGACTGGAAATGTCAACCATAATTATGGTAGAATGTAGCAGAATTTAACCATGCTGCACTTCATGAATATATAAAACCATAACGGTTGAATTGAACCAAAATTGTAACTCCGCCACTGGTTGTATTTTGCCAATGCCAGTCCCAAGCCTGGATAAAGGAGGAGGGCGACGCTAATTATTTCTGTTATGACACAAAATAAGTCACACAGTTACGTTAAACTGAAATTACTATTACTGAACCAAATTGTATTGGATGGTTTTTGGTTGTCTTTCTCTGCTTCTATGCGTCGTAATTTACGTCAAAAAAATAGTTAGTGCAAATCAGACCATATTTTGGTAGATTTAACCCATTATGGTAATGGCTATCACTGCGCTGTATAGCCACCACAATATGGTATTTCTAGACGCACGCTACAGGCTGTCGTCTCAAAAGAGGTGTCTTGATTTTGTAGCAGCTGACGGTCATAGATTATGGCGTATCACGGATGTCACACATATGCTAAGGATCGGACCATGCTGTATGCATTATAGGCTTTATTTTAAGTATAGAGGCCAGCTGTTACTCGGTAAGTTTATGAACCACAAATCCATCACTGCCCATTAACTGACACTTTTATTCACACGTAACTCCAACACGTGCGCGCACATGCATATGCATATATGTATACGGAGTTATGCGGTTGCTATCTTTACATGTGCGCAAAGTATACACACTCAGGGGTCATTGATGCGCATGTGCAAATATAAATTGCGAGCAAGAGAGCGACATAATTTGCAGTTAAAACCAAATGGCGTAGAAATAGAGCCATTATTGTAACATAAGGAACCGAGTGACAGCTCTGCCTTACTGTCTGTCTGTCTGTCTGACTGTCTATCTGTCGTTCTGTGGGACTATCCCTCTGTCTATCCATCTGACTGTATGTTCGTCTGCCTGGTTGTCTGTCTGTCTGTCTGTCTGTTTGTCTGTCTGTCTGCCTGTCTATCTTTCTGCCTGCCTGCCTGTCCATGTGATTTTCTGTACGTCTATCTGAATTCTTACTTGTCTGACCTGCCTGCCTTGCAGTGCCTGCATGTGTGTCCGTCTGTCTGTCCGTCTGTCTGTCCGTCTGTCTGCCTGACTGACTGCCTGACTGCCTGTCTGTCGGACTAACCGTCTGTATGTCCGTTCCTCTGTCCGTTTGTCTGCGCATGTCTTTAGGATGCATGAAATCACGTGCACGTGCCGAGAATCGATCTGACCTTCGGATCAAATAGTTTCTACCGATTAAACATTTAGCAGATCGATTGTCATAAATCAATCGATGCAGATCGTTAGTGTGAACACTGAACAGTGCTGATGGTCCAGTGGTTGAGCTGTTGATCTGTCAGCAGAAGCGTCACGGGTTCAAGCCCTGCTAGGGCAGAAGTATCTAATGAGTACATCGACAGTACACTGTCGGTGGGAAGGTAGGAAGTCGGCGAGAGAGAGGACAACGTATACGGACGTTCACTTCCTCTATATCTTCGCTCTATGCTCCTTGTCTTTACAGTCTTTCTCGTCCCTTTTCCTCTCCACTTCAGCTTCCTCTTTTTCAACCTCGTCCATCACCCTTTCCAATTTCTCTCATCTCCATATTCGTCCTCCTTTCACCTCGCCCTTTCCTGCGATTTTCTTTTGTCTTCTTCTTCTTCTTCTTCTTCTTCTTCTTCTTCTTCTTCTTCTTCTTCTTCTTCTTCTTCTTCTTCTTCACCCTATCACGGGACTGACGTGACAAGACCCGTATACACACCAACTGTGGTAAAGACCAACATTCTGCAGCGCGTCTGTGCTTTATGCATGCATGTGGATGCATGCATGTATGCATGCAAGAATGCATGTATGTATTTATGTATGTATATAATATGTATGTATGTATGTATGTATGTATGTACGTAAGCACGACTGTGTACGCCGGTATGTTTGATTGTGAAAATTATAGCATATGCTGTGTGGTCGCAAAAGTATTTACAAGAACCCAATAACTTAGAGATTTTATTGCTGCCACACTTCACGCTTTCTATAGTGTTGAAGCTATCGCTCAGCTGAAGAGTGGAAACAAAACTGTAAATTTATCACATGTCTCAGGGCTTGCGAGTTTTCTCAGCAAAACCTTAATTTATTACAGATTCATTGCCTTTGTTCTAGAGCTATATTAAACTCGTTAAAGTAATATATATCCTTGGCCTATAAGTTGGCCTCTACACCTTTTATTTGCAGGCCTAAGACTGTTTGGAGATCTGATTATGTATATTTGCCTATGTATATATATACATATATATACATATATATCTCTATTTGTTTTAGCCACATATATATATATTTACACTGTATATAAAGACTAAGATGTGAGATAGAAGGCTAAATGGCTAATAAATTATAGTAGATCAACAGCTCTACCAGGAAAGCTGTTATAATTTAGAACTTTGTATGTCTAGTGTATACGTATACACGATGACGCATGCAGACATATTATACATGACATTATATATATATATATATTATATATATATATATATATATCATAGACGTGTATAATGGTCATATACATATATACATATTATATGTGTATATATCTACACATATACATTGCGTATAGTCCCAGGTCCAAATAGAAAGCCTAATTATTATAATCGCATGTCTATCTACTTAAGAACTATATATATAAGTTCAATTGATGGCTATATAGGCTATACCAGGAACACCGTTATAAATAATTGTCGCGTTGTATTTATTTGAGTACCGTTAATTGTTTATGGTAACAATGTAACACTGGCACGAAGAATGCAAGATCGCTTCTGTGATTAACCTTTGAAATGTAGACTCACCCTTCCATTCGGCAGAATGCGTTGGTAAAACGAGCAGTGTATATATATATATAATTATACATACAATTATACATATATAAGGCGTTATGAACGCCTTGCATGGCTGCCAAAAAGTTAAATTCGACTGCAGTGATAATTTATAGACAAGATCTGAACCATAAGATTGAGAAAGCCCGACGCTACATTTGTTTGTTTGTCTGCATGTGTACTTGTTGTAGCGCCCCTTCAAGCTCTCTCTCTACTCAGAGGTGCTCCCGAATGCAGAGCGGACACTGCATCAGAGTTTCACGCCGAAGCGCTGAGCAATTGTGAGTGAAGGACTTGCCCAAGGTCCTTACACGGCGAAGTGGATTCGATCCTCGAACCTTCCGGCTCTATAGGGCAACGACGCCACCACTGCACCACCGCGCCTCATATATGTCTTTTGGCAGAACGAGCTTTCGGAACCATAAAGATGATAAAGTCAACTATAGGCTATTAGCTTATAGACTGTTATATAGTCTTTTAAAGGAAGTGCGCAGAACTCAAATTTGATGAAGATTGGCGAAAATACCTTGATTTAAAATCTCAATTTGCTTTCGTGGTGTGGCAAAATTTAATATAATCTAAATTTAATGTCCTAGTTTGAATCTCCACCCCAGATTATCTCAGGATGTCTCAGCCTGTCCCAAGCCAGGATAAAGGAGGAGGGTTCTGCGGTTGGCTTGCAACCCATCCGGGTAAAAAAAATGCTTGCAACAGAAACAACGCAACATTTTCATTCACCAACCCGTAAGAATGGAGACGATGCGTTGCCCCAATGTGCAGATCGGCACGGGATGGACTAAATAAGTAAGTAAGTTTGAATCGTTTGATCTAATATATCGGTGTTTTTGACTTTTTCCCAATCTCATTTTTGGACTTGCATATTATTTAACCTACAAGCACTCACGAGGTCGTTGAACCATATAATTACAGACACATGTGCCTATCTACTGTGACTAGGCCTGTACCTATGATGAATGAAGCTGCTCTTGGTATAGCCTACACAACGAAATATAAAAACCATTACGTGCCTATTGTTTTGACCGAATAAGACAGCCGTGATTGTTGACAGCATTTGGAGATGGTCGCAGAAAACATGCGCTTAAGAAATCATTTTCATTGTCGAGTCATTGCAGCGTTGAATTGTTGACAGACAGTTGACTGACAACATGTCAGCTTTATTTGCTCTTACAAACTGTATCACTATAATAGGGTCTCGGTATTTTCGCAGTTCGAAAAAACAGAATACTCCAGGTATTTGAAAGAGTTCTTTTTAAAGCAATCACCTTCTGAAACGTAGTAAAAAATGCTTTTCAAACGTAGCCCTATACATGTATAGTGTATACCTGCTAAAAAGAATTTGCCTCAGAACCTTGTGGTATAGAGTGAATCATGCATGGTTTAACTGCCTTTCGGGTTCGAAACTACGTTGTTCAAACTCAGCTATAGATGCTGCAGGGCTATAGACAATCCATGTACATGTATGATGTATATCAGTATATGCCTTGCCCACAATGCCCAGTGTTTAATCTAGTCCCCTTTGCCTGATGGGGGAATTCGGGTTTCTGGGAAGGCGGGGCGAGAAAGAGTCCGTTTTGGGCCGGACATTTTGGGCGGACGACTGGGTCGCCGACGACATCTTCATCGGAAAATTATTTTCTGACGACTCTTTTTCAGTCATTTGGTAAAGAAATCCGAGAAAATCTGCCAATTTTCGCGCTACAGAAGACCTGATGACATTTTTTGGGCTTTCAATCGAAATCTCTTAGAAATATACCATTTTGGGTACAAAAAGTAGGCCTAATAATGACTTGCTTTTAGTCTTTCCTCCTATTTTACCAAAATTTCCCAACATGTCTATACATATAATATGCATGTACAGCGCTCAAACCTGTCGCTTTTTCTGGTTAGGTGAATTTGTAACTAGGCCTATTTACATGTATACAACAGTTAACCTTTCGATTTTTCCTGGGGGATCCATTCCAGGGGGTTACTTCCTCCCAGAAACATTTGCCTGTTCTTACTTCGTTTTGTCTGTCTGGGCCTGGATTTTGCGTGCATGGTGAGGGCGACCAAGGTGCATGCTTCCCATTGACGTTTCGCTCCCTTTCTATAACTCCTTCTTAGTCATACCTCTTTCATCATACGCCGGATTGGGGTTGGGAGCACTTCCTATAGTCTCATTGAAAATGCGCAAAAAAAATTCACGCTGTGGATGAATATTTTTCTCTTAGACAATTTGTGTATCTTCTTCATCGCTAACACTCCAACTAACACCACCACAACACTACCACTATCACCACTACCACCACCACCAACACTATAGTATACCACAACTACCCCAACAACCCCACCACCGCAGCCACTAACACCATCTAACACCATCACAATTACTACCACCACAAACACAACAACAACACCACCACCGCAGCCACTAACACCATCACAATTAGCCTACCACCACAAACACCACAACAACACCACCACCGCAGCCCCTAACACCATCACAATTACCACCACCACAAACACCACAACAACACCACCACCGCAGCCCCTAACACCATCACAATCACCACCACCACAAACACCACAACCACTACCATCATCGTCGTCATCATCATCATCATCGTCGTCGTCGTCGTCATCATCGCCGTCATTATTACAGTCCTGTGAGATGCGTTCGGCGGTTGCAACTTGCAACTCATTAATCTCCGCAGCTGAAATTAGACCACCACCATCATCATCATCAACAGCAGCATCATCTACACCGGATAAGCCGGGCATCATGTGCAGCTCTTTCCTGTCGCAGTACCACCACCAGCATCAGCAGCAGCATCAGCAGCAGCCGCTTCCTCACGTGCATGCACCTCCATCCTCCCATCTTCCCATCCTCTCACGTTGCACCGTCTGCTTTTAATGACGCTGATCATGCTGCGCTATTCGACCGGATTAAGGTATCCGTCGCTCGCTGATCTGACGCCTCCTCGGAGTCCTCCGATTACTAAGGTATAAATAAATGTTCGTGATGCTCGTCAAAGAAAGAGGAGAGGGTTGGGTTAAGAAAGATGGAGGTTAGATGAAGAAAGGAAACGGTTGGGTTAAGAAAAAAGAGAGTTGGGTTAGAGAAAGCGAGTGTGGAAAGAGAAGAGACATAGAGAGAGAAAAAGAGAGAAAGAGAGAGAGGGAGTCAGATGTACATGTACAAGCAGAGCAAGGTGACCAGACAGCTGTCATAATTATATTCAGCCGAGTATTTGCCCATCAAGTCTGTAAACACATTTCAGGTGACCACGACAGATTCGCACAATAGTTCGAATCGACTCTCTGTCCACTAATCATCATGCCTACGCGGAAGTGTGGCTGAATGAATGCAGTCAACTACATGATTGTCAGGGACAGGAAACAATAAGGCAACGAAAAGGTAACAATGAAAAATGAAACAGTGGAACAACGAAGCAATGATTTGCTGTCTCAGAATCATTACTTCTGGAAAGTCAGAGCAACATCATCAACATTATCAATGCATCGGTGAAGTTATAGATGTGCGAACAGATGTTCAAGACAATTGAATGGAAGGAGAGGGTTGGGTCAAGAAAGGAGAGGTTGACGAATTATTGTCTGACTCTATTTTAAAACTCTGGTGCCACCGGAATTTTTGTCCTAATCGTCTCTCTTTGTCTGCGTGTCTCTCTGTGTCTCTCTGTGTCTACGCCTCTCTCTGTATCTTTCTGTCTATGTATACTGTTATAGGCTATAATTATATATTTTTTCGTTTGATCAGAAATCAGGTTGACAAGACGCAACACATGCAGTTACAAAATGAAGAGAAAAATAGTTTATAAAATAGTTTGTTCATTGTTCACGGGTTACTTTTATTTATTAATTTTAAACTAATCGTTTATTTTGACATTTGCTTTAAGCTATTGTATATAAAGCACTCTATGTATGAAGTTCTTATCATCCTTAGCCCTCAGGCTACCACGCTATTTTTGTAACACTGACTACCAAGGGGGGGGTGGTTACCACCCCCCTGGATTTTGGGTTTGGTTTGAGATATCATAACTTGTAATACACCTATGGATTCAGCATACATTTCTGCACAAAATGGTATATTTAGGTTTAAAATATATGAAAGCACCCCGAAGTTATGAATTTTTTACCGTAGGCACCCGTCGATTCCACAAAATGTATACTTTCGCATAAGCAAAATATTAGATTCTGTGTGTTTTTAACATAATTTATTTAATTAAAAATAGTTTACATATAATATAGTCCAATATTCAACTATAAAAACTAGTAATAAGTTAGTTTTAGTTACAATAAAAAAAGAAAAAACATGTAAAACATGCTGAAAAACGTTTACGCAGACTTATCGGTTTGCGTTGTAAAAAAACCCAACATTTTCACACATTTAAATTTATTTTGAGCACTTCCGGTCATCAAATGTCAAATTAATTGGTATCAAAAAATAGCCCCAAATGCCCTCTATAGAATGACATAATTTATTTCTCTTAAAAAATAAATTATGAATAATTTTTAATAGGAAAAACATGAACATTTTATGAAAATAAAACACCTTTATTTATATTTTAATTTATTTTGAGCACTTCCGGTTGTCCAAAGACAACTCACTGAGCATGGAAATGTAGCCCCACATTCCCTCTACAGAATGGTGTAATTGGTGTCTTTTCATCTCAAAGGACGGATAAGATACAACCGATAATCTAAGGAGGGGTGGTATCCACCCCTCTGGTGCCTCGGGTATATCGGGTATAACTTTTGAATGGTATGGTATATCATCACACATTTTAGCTCAAAATGTGTGCAAATGAATCCTCTACAGCTACCTAAAACGTCAAAATTTTATTCCTAACGAAAAAAGTTTGATTTGGAAAAAACCTAGGGGGGGGGGTGGATACCACCCCCCTCCTGGTAGCCCGAGGGTTAGTTGGCAATTCAAAGTTATGAATTCTCGGGCGACGACCGCAGCGACGCTTATTTACAGGCGGAAACAAAGCTGTCTGTCTCACTCTGTCTGTTTCTCTCAGTCTGTCTCTGTCTCTGTCTGTCTCTCTGTATCTCTCTGTCTCTCTGTCTCTGTCTCTCTCTTTCCTTCTCTATTTTCTGTGTGTGGGTGTGTCTGTGTCTGTGTTTGCCTCTGTCTTGGTCTCTGTCAGGGCTTAAAGTGTGGCAGGACGGTCATGGACGGCGTACTGACACTTATTTTCAAATCTCTATGCCGTCCTGCCACTTATTTGGCCAGCACACCCTAAAATGTAAGGGGCGTCCTGGCACTTCTTTTGGAAAGGTAAGGGGCGTCCAGGCACTTCTTTTTTAGCACTTTTAGCACTGGTCTCTGTCTGTCTTTCACTCCATCTGAAACGAGCACCCTATGTTTCATCATCAAGGTTCTCCAACTCAAACAACGATTAATAACTTAACGGTGAATCGCGCTGTGGGATAAGTTGGATAACCCATACGTATATTACAGTGCGAATGCAAAGTACGGCAAGACAATCATAAACCACGTTATAAATGGATTGTCGTTGTGACCCCCGTCTTTCAAGTTCAACACTCACGACGATCATCATCAGCAGCTGATAAGACGGGAGCGGCGACGACGACGACGACGACGACGAATGTTTGCTTATGCAAGATGCAAACAGGTGTTCAAGTCTTAAAGTATTTATCATGCGCTACTTCGCCGGCCGTGTTTACTTGCACGGTTAACTCAACCGAGTCGGATGGGGGAGGGAGCGGGGGAGTTGGTCGGGTGTGTGGAGGTTCTTGCTATGACGTTGGAGATCCCAGTCCAAAAAGGTCGGACTACAACGACAGGTTTAATCATAGGTCGTCAGACGTTTAGATGTTCGAATACAATGTGCAGTAGAAGGTATATTGTTATGGTAAAGGCACACACACACACGCTTACGAACATGATTGCATAAATGTATCCACACATACAGTGTGCATACATATACACTTCTCATACATACAACAACCCTACACAACAAATACCTGCATGCCTACACGTACATGTGTGCATTTGTAACGATCGTGAATTTGCGCACTTTCGATCGTTAATTATTTCCTTATTATATTCTTTTTGCGGCCTTGCTAAATTTGCGGCCTTGCTAGATTTGCAACCGGCCTCCGGAGTTTAGCCACTTTTTGGAACCGACCTCCGGTGCAGTACCTCTTGGCCAACAGAAAGTGTCGCATTGCGACACTCTATTTTTAGAACTTCGCTTGGCGACGGAGTATTTTTAGATTTATGCCAACGTGTAAGTCGTTGATTGGACCACCTCGGTCACGTGATTCGAGCGCGTCCCGGATGTGGTCTGTGATTGGCTGGAAGCAGCTAGATCGGCAGACGGAGGAGAGATTTTGACGGTGTCAGACCTCCGTGCTCGAGTCGACGAAATTATTGCCGAAATCGAAGAAGTTTGCGATCTTTATTGAGACGGAGAGGAGATTTTGACTGTGTGATACCTCCGTGCTCAGGTCGACGAAATTGTGGAAGAAATTGAATCACTTTGCGGGTGAAATTTCATTGAAGAAATTGGTACAACAATTCTTTGTGTGGCCAAGATTTCGGGTGTACTTCTGGTTAAGACCACGGTGTCTGGAAGAAGTATTGAAGATATATTTCTGAACGATTTGGAAGTCGAAATTCTTCCGCTGTCACATTTCTCTTGGTAGACGATTTTGGGGACCGACATTCTCGTCATTGTCGATTGCTGTAACAAATTTCTGGAAGGGTAGAGAAGTATCCCCCTTGAATTTCTATGTTGATATTGTAACCGAGAAAGTTAAATCAGTTTGATTTCTGTGAATAGTACTTACGCTGTGTGTAACGTTAGCACGGATAATTAGAAAAGGATGTATCGTGCAAAGTAATCAATTAGAGAATTAATTAGTTGTTAACTAATTAGTTGATTGCGAGTGATTCTCACGGAAAGGAACCGTGTCTGTGAATCTGTTGCTATGTGTACTCGAACTGCTAATAACTGTGCATTCGATTAAGAGTGATTACTTTATCACTCGCTCAATTATAATAGACTAGGGTGACCATACGTCCCGGTTTTCCGGGACATGTCCCGGTTTTTTGTGGTGCGTCCCGGTGTCCCGACAACTTAAGCAAAAGGGCAAAATTGTCCCGGTTTTTGACAAGAAGGAAACTTGGATCTTGAAAACGTCAGTTTTGTGTAAATCACAGAACAAAGTGTAATTGTAACCCCAAAAAGTCGGTACGGAAGAGACGTTTTCAATTTATATGGAATATTATATATCATCTTTAGGAGGCCAGTGAGTTGAGCCAATAGATTTAAAGAATTATCAAAGTATAACGAGAAAGTTTTCGAAATAACGGACTACAATTTCAATGGCGGTGCCATATCTATATCGAATTCGACAGTTCGCGCCAGTGTCATGGGAGTTCGACCATTCATGACAATACTGCAATTTCTTTTGACAACTTAAGATAGGCCTACTGTCATTGTAATGGGGAAATAAAAATTGGCATGATGAGAGCACATTCCCTATCCAAACCCCTCTCCTTGCTCGGCGCTGAATGCCTTGGCGGTCGTCAGCCGGACGATCCTGTGCGCCCCGGATCGAGACATTAAATCTTCTTTTGAACTATAGATTTAATAACCAATGTGCACCAATTGAGAAATTTCTCAATTAATTATAAGAGTAGACCTAGGCCTACTGCGCAAAGTGCACTGACGACTAGAGCACTGTAGAGCAGGTTGAAATCTATGCTCAGCATTAAATGCAACTGTGCCTATAGGGCTAGGCCTATTATAGCTCAGTAATTACGAAACTATAGGCCTACAATCGGTGTTTTCCAAAAAGCGTCCCGGTTTTTGATGGCGAGAAAATGGTCACCCTATAATAGACTGATTATAAATTAGTAAAGTGTTTGCAATTGTATTTGATTAAAGCTGTTAATCTGAAGATATTTTGTGAATAGATAGGGTTGATTTAAATTCATCAGAGATATTGAGAAGGCTTTACTCATTAAGTAATATGTCGACCCTGAATTCAGAGGATGAAGGGGACCCGATAGAAAGTAGGCTTTGATGAAAGAGAGGGTATGACCGAGGTAATTACCCGAGAAGTATCAACGCTTCTCCAAAAATTCTCTGGCACATTAGAAGACTTCATAGAGCGCCAAGAGGTTCAATTGCAGACCCTAATTCAGAAACAGGACCAGCTAGAAGAGCATCAGTCCCAAATTGAGAGCCAACTGGTACTGCACGACCGTAGGATAATCGAGCAAGCCTTAGGCAAGGAAACCCTACTTGTAAGTGGAGGGGATTCGAACCCAAGACAGTCTGAAACAGGGGCTGTTGCGTTCAGACCGAACGCCGTGGACATATGTAGCCAATTAGAGCCCTCGGTACCTGGTAATGAAGTAGGGAGTTTCGAACCCATACAGGGGATTGCCTCAAGGATGCTGGATTTTCCTGAAAATGACACGACCCTTGCGAATAAGCTTGCGCCCCGCTACCCGTTGTTAGCGAATAGACGTGGTGCCTGGGAACTTAATGTTGTAGCCCCTCCCCGCCTTGCTCCTCGGCTAAGGAACCCCGGTGAGAACTTTGATGAAAGTAAGGATGAGGTAGAAGC
>OX243828.1:5867364-5902364 GCA_945859605.1 Lumbricus rubellus
TAAGCCAAATTGTTTTTCATATATCTCTAATGCCTGATAACATATCACGCTAAAATTTTCCAGATATTTAGAGAATTGGACCAAGAATATTATTCCAAAATTTCATGAGATAAAGTTGAACGGATAAAAAGATATGAATCTTTAAACTTCATGTGCCGAAATTGCCGTTTACAAGCAATTTTCTGTCAGATTCAGTCAAATGTAAGTCAAACTTTTTCTCATATCTCTAATGCCTGATGATCAATCATTCTAAAATTTTCCAGATATGTAGATAATTAAACTAGCAATATGACCCCAGCAGTATGATTTTATTATTTAACTAGCTGTACCCGGCCACGCGTTGCTGTGGCAGAAAAGACTCTCCCCCCTCCCCCTCCCCCTCCCCGTCCCCCTCCCCCCCCCCCCCCCTCCCCTCCCCGCCCCCTCCCTCTGCCCCTCCCCCTCTTTCTCCCCTTTCCCCTCCCCTCCCCTCCCCCTCCCTCTGTCCCTCCCCCTCCTCCTCCCCCTCCCCTGCCCCTCCCCCTCCCTCTGCCCCTTCCCCCTCTCCTTCTCCCTTCCCTTCCCCCTCTCCCTCCCCCTCCCCTCCCCCTCCTCCTCTCCCTCCCCCTTCCCTTCCCCCTCCCCCTCCCTCTCCCCTCCCCTCCCCCTCCCTCCCCCTCCCCCTCCCCCCTCCCCTTCCCCCTCTCCCTCCCTCTGCCTCTCCCCCTCCCCCTCTCCCTTCCCCTTCCCCTTCCCCTCCGCCTCCCCCTCCCCTCCCCCTCCCTCTTCCCCTCCGTCCCGCTCCCCCTCCCCCGCCGCCTCCCTCCCCTCCCCCTCCGTCCCGCTCCCCCTCCCCCGCCGCCTCCCTCCCCTCCCCCTCCGTCCCGCCCCCTCCGCTCCTTTCCTCCCTCAACCAAGAAGGCCGCAAATTAATTATGCGAATCGCTTATGACGTCATGGGATGCAACCTCATTCATGTTTCGTTTGCATGGTCGCAGTCACTGTCAAGGCGTTTGTGAATCTGGCAACGTGCGGTTTTTAATTTGCAAATGGCGGTGGAGCGGAATGCAAAGTTCACTTTTTGTGGAAAATATTGCGTTTATTCGGAGAAAAAAAAAGTTGGAAACTCTCTGATAGGAATGGAAGGTTTTGTGAAATTTTCAAAACAATCTGTGCGGTACGTTTCGAGAACACTTTACACAAACTATTGGAAAGTTTCATTTTTATATATATAGATTAAATAAGATGCTCAAAATGTCATCCTTCAGCTTGCATGCAAGCCTTGAGGCGCAGGCGCCATTAGGCAACAGCATCGTCGATTATCCTCTGGTCCAGGCCATCCTACACTTCCAACAAGCGTTGCTTCAGATCGTTTATATCATGGATTGTTGTCTGGTAGACTCGGTCTTTCATTATGCACGCTCCACACTTTATATTCCGTAAAATTTTACTCCAGGATCACTGAAGACCAAAATTGGGAATTATCAGGCATCAAAACGGCAGCGAACACCATAACAGATTTGCTGAAAACTGAAATTTCGGAGATGAAGTTCAAATATTCATATCCTTCTATCCGTTCAAATTTATTACATGATAATTTGGATTCCTATTCTAGGTTCAATTATCTAAATATCTGGAAAGTTTTAGTATGATTAATTAGCTGGCATTGGAGATATAATAAAAACAGTTTAGCTTACTTTTTATTGAATCTGACAAAAAATTGCTTGTAAACGGCAATTTCGGAATATGAAGTTTACAGAATCATATCTTTTTATTCGTTCAATTTTATCCCATGAAATTTTGGAATCATATTCTTGGCCCAATTCTCTAAATATTTGGAAAATTTTAGCGTGATATGTTATCAGGCATTAGAGATATATGAAAAACAATTTGGCTTACTTTTTTTTGACTCACGGTGTATATATATATATATATATATATATATATATATATATATATTCGGCATATAAATATATATATATAAATTATATATATATATTTATATATTATATATAATCTGTTGATTAAATTGCATGGGGATAATAGGAGGAGTATTATAATATACGAGACGAAAAGTATGATGATTGGAATTATTATGATGACCGATATCTGATACATGCAGGCAAAATAGACAGACGGAGTATTATGTCTGGCTGGCAGCGTGGGTGGTTGACTGGCTGATGGGTGACTGGCTGATGGGTGACTGGCTGATGGGTGACTGGCTGTGTGGGTAACTGGTTGGGTGGGTGACTGGCTGATGGGTGACTGGCTGAGTGGGGTGAGGGCTGTGTGGGTAACTGGCTGAGTGGGGTGAAGGCTGTTTGACTGGCTGATTGATGGGTGACTGGATGAGTGGGGGTGAGGGCCATGTGGGTAACTGGCTGAGTGGGTGACTGGCTGATGGGTGACTGGCTGAGTGGGGTGAAGGCTGTGTGGGTAACTGGTTGGGTAGGTTACTGGCTGATGGGTGACCGGCTGATGGGTGACTGGCTGATGGGTGACTGGCTGAGTGGGGTGACTGTCAGGGTGGGTGGGTTGGCAAGCAACTAGTTTGGTAGGTGACTGACTGGCTGCAGGGTGGCGTTGGCAAAGAACGGATTTCCACTTAAATAAATAGATTGATTTTCTATCCCGCATCACGCATGAAATTAAAGGAATTGAATTGCTCAAAGCAATGAATCAAATCAGTGAACATGACAGGCAGAAGAACCACTGACTGTAGCAGACACAGACACACACACACACACACACACACACACACACACACACACACACACACACACACACACACACACACACACACACACACACACACACACACACACACACACACAAACACAAACACAAACACACAGACACAAACATACAAACACAGACACATGTGAAGACTTGGGGTATCGCAATAGATGCGGGATTGCATGCAGTGTATATATTCTATACACCAGTGGTTCCCAACCTTTTTGGATCTTAGGGCCACTTTTTCTAAGTTGGAAGACAAGCGGGCCACTTTTTCTTAGTTAAAGGGCATTAGGGGCCACAAAGCTAAAATTTACTTAACTAAAAGCATATAAAATTTTTATAATTGATTCAAAATAGAATGTTTGATGTTATTTATAGACGTCAACATAAAATAATTTGTAATAGAAAATATTTATGTGTTCTATCCTGTCAAAATTGTCATTTTTTCATGCATTTTTGTTTATTCTTCGAGAGATGAGGGCCATTTTTGAGGACTGGCGGGCCATTTCTTGAGGCCTGGCGGGCCACTTTTGGCCCGCGGGCCACGGGTTGGGAACCGCTGCTATACACAATCAATTCCTCATCTCTGCTAAGCATCATGAGACCGAACATTCGATGTCTGCATTCAGAGACACAGATTCAAATTTATCGAAAATTGAGAAGTTATAGAATTTGGCGACTAAGAACGCTTAAGTTCGTCGAAGTATGTACGAATACATAGACCTACATATATACAAACCTATCTACAAAAATACATACATACTACATACTGCAGGCCCCACATGCGTACATACATGCATTCACACATTATAATGCATGCATGTGCATGCATGCATACATGCATACATGCATACATGCATACATGCATACATGCATAAATGCATACATGCATACATGCATACATGCATACATACATACATACATACATACATACATACATACATACATACATACATACATACATACATACATACATACATACATACATACATACATACATACATACATACATACATACATACATACATACATACATACATACATACATGCATGCATACATACATACATACATACATACATACATACATACATACATGCATATATACATACATACATACATACATACATACATACATACATACATACAACACACCTTCTGTCCCAAGGCGCATGTCCGTCGATCGATAACATAGCGTACGATTTACTCAGCGTATTCCTACGACGCCCGCGCTGTAGTCCCGCAGGTGGCCTGCATGGCTGAGCCGCGCGCCTCTTTCTTTTGCACAGAATGACGTCGAATACACGTCACAGACGACCCAGTTACATGAATTATGCTAATCGCACACGGCCGTCGTCGATCTGATTGGTCGCCTGCTTGAATGGCGAGGATTTCTCGGCAAGTCATTCATGGCTGTGGACGACGCTAGTGACGCTCGACGCGTGGGCGATTATGAATGATGGACGGATGACCCACCGGATGACGTTTGAGTTGACTCGCGTCTCGTATTCGCAGCGCCCCTAGCGGTCGCCGACTTGGAGTCGACGGTTGGAATGTTTGCGCTTGCCACGGTTGTACTGTACTTGATCTCCAGTTACTTGCAGGACGGGCAACGTGTAGCCTGAGTACCAACTGGGAGGACAGAGTACACGGAGACAGAGACACGCAGATGGAGACGTAGGCAGACAGACAAAGAGAGAGTGAGAGACACACAGACACAGAGACACACGCAGATAGACAGACCACTCGCGCTGTGCGTTTTTATGCGATCATTGTCGAATGAATATTGCTAGAAATCGACTGGAGGACAAGTTATATTCGAATAAAAACAAAAGCGCAACATAAATGTGGCTATAAATAACGACTTCCCGCAAGGCTGCCGCTCGTTGTCACAAAGGCGAGGAAGAGGGAGTGAAGACTGAAGAGAAAGAGTAGAAGGAGAAGGAAGATGAGGAGAATGAGGAGGTGGAAGAGGAGGAGGATGAAGAGGAGGAGGAGGAACAGGAGGAGTAGCAGCAGGAGCAGCAGGAGAGGGAAGAGGAGGAGAATGAGGATGACGATGAGGAGGAGGAGGACGATGAGGAGGAGGGTAAGAATGAGGGGAGAATGAGAAGGCGGAAGAGAGTGATGAGAAGGAGGAGGACGAGGAGAAAGGCACTGTATGCTATAAATATATACGTGTTTTGTAGAGGCGCCTATGTAACGGCATGTGCTGTGTTACGTACGGCGCCATAGAAATTGTCGTCATTATTATTAGTATTACTAAAGAAAGGGGAAAAAGAATTACGATGAAATATCATGATACAACTAATAATGATAATAATGATGAAACAGGTGATGATGATCGTGATCATGAACATGGAACAGGAGCAGATACAATATTATAGCTTGAGAAAGGATACGTAGCCTACACTCTAAGCACAGATCGGAAATAGGCTCACTATATCGATATGTAGGAACATTTAACAGTAAGCAGCTTACCACAGCCATTGAAAGAAAGGAGCACCTTACCACAGCCATTGGAAGAAAGGATCACCTTACCACAGACATTGGAAGAAAGTAGCAGCTTACTAACGAGATGTGAAACTTACTACAGCTGTCTCTGCATGGCAACTTGGAGCTTATAAAAACCATTTGAATCAATTTTAAGCATCCTGATGTATGTAAAGTCAAGTGGTGGGTTTGTAATGGGTGGAGTGGGGTTGGTGGGGCATGGTAAAGGGGTAGTTTGGTGAGAACCGCTTGGTTGAGTGGGACATGGTGTTGGTAGATGTGGATGTGGGGTAGTGGGGTGGGTATAGCTTAGGTGATGCGGAGTTAGGTATGGGAGAGGACGAAACACTTGACCACAGGCCCCTGTCACTCGGTGTTTCGCACCCTCCCTAAACCACACGCCGTCCCACCCCACCTCAATAACCACTGACCCACCACCCGCTTACAAACACACCCACCAAACTCCACGCCGCCCTTGCTCCACCCCTCCCCGAATTCACTCCGCCCACCACTCAGCCCCCACAGCACTCGGTGGGAGCGGGTTGGGATGCGGTGGGACGGGTGCAATTGAAGTGGGCGGCGTGATGGGACGAAAACCGAAATTTTGGTGGGGCTGGGCGGTTGGCAGAGTGGTAGGTTGGGTTGTGGGCGTGTGGGAGAAAGTGCTGGGTATGTGGGCAGGTGGGACACCTTCGTTCACCCGCACCCACCCATTCGATATCAACTCGCCCACCATTCAGCCCCACTCAGTACCTGGTGGGATCGAGTTGGGGATGCGGTGGGCCGGGTGAGTTCGAAGTGGGAAGTGGGAGTGGGCGAGAAACCGAAATTTGTGTGAGGCTGGGCGGTGGGCTGGGTGGTTGGCTGGGTGGTGGACGTGTGGGAGCGAGTGCTGGGTGCGTGGGGATAGGTGGGTGGGGTGTAATTTGGAAGTGGGGTGGGTGATTACTGAGTGGTGTGACATGGGGCGCGTATTATATGTGGGAGGGGCTATTCCATTAATCAATCCATCAATCCATCACCCATCCTCCAGTCTGTACATCTGTCCATCCATTCATCCATTCACCCATTCATTCATCCATACATCCATTCATCCACCCATCAACCATTAATGTTGATCTGCGTGCCCTTCTATCTGCGCTAAGCGCAATAATTTTAACTATTCTAAGGTGACCACACGTCCAGGCTTTTCGAGAAATGTCCAGTTTTCTGTGGTTCATCCCGGTGCTGTCCCGACGACTCGAGCAAAAAGGCGAAATTGACCCGGTTTCTGACAACGATCTTGGAAAGTCAGTTTTATGTAGGGCCTAAATGACTCAAAAATAAGTCGTATATCCTAAATGATCCAAAAATAAGTCGTAACGAAATAGAATTTGCCAGTTTATATGGACAATTAAGCGAGACTATAATGACTTTAGTTAACACATAAAAAAATTATCAAGGCGTAACGAGAAAGTATTCTTAACAGGCTACAATTTCAATGGCGTCGCCCGATCTACATCAATTTCGGGATTTTCGGCAGGTCGCGCCAGAGTCGTAGAGTCGTAAGGTAGCCTAACAGTTAAATCACTCATGTCAGCCCTTATATATATATATATATATATATATATATATATATATATATATATACATGTGTATATATAGGTCTATTCCAATTTCTTTCGACAACTGAAATGCTGCCATTGTAATACCGATATTTAAAAACCCTTTCGGATAGTTAGAGGTGCACTGTGAGAATAAACGTGGACATCATTATTAAATCAAGTTGAAGTCAGTTCGAAACTCTGCAAAAAACGCATAGTGCAGCGCAAATTAATTTTTTCGGGCGCGATTAGTCACCGCTTATTCTATAGTCTTGGCGGCGTGAGAAACAAACACACAAGCACACACACAAGCACACACACAAGCACACACACAAACACACAAACAAACACACACACAAGCACACACAGAAGCACATGATGATGGATATGGTAGTGGCGGTGTTGGTGTTGGCGAAGGTGGTGGTGGTGGTGGTGGTGGCGGTGGCGGTAGTGGTGGTGGAGGAAGTGGCGGTGATGGTCATGTTAGTAGTGGTGGTGGCGGTGGTGGTGGTGGCGGTGGGGGTGGTGGAAGTGGTGGTGAATGTGATGTTGTTGTTGGTGGTGGTGCACGGTGAAAGTGGTGGTGTTGGTGGCGGCGGCGGTGGTGGTGGAAGTGGTTTTTGGGTCATGTTAGTCGTGGTGGTGGTGGTGGTGGTGGTGGTGGTGGTGGTGGTGGTGGTGGTGGCGGCGGTGGAAGTGGTGGTGAGTGGTGGTCGAGGTGGTGGTGGGGGTGGTTGTCGTGGTAGTGGAAGTGGTGGTGAGTGGTGGTGGAGGTGGCGGCGGCGGCGGCGGAGGTGGTGGTGGAAGTGGTTTTTAGGTCATGTTGGTGGTGGCGGTGGTGGTGGTGGTGGAAGTGGTGGTGAGTGGTGGTGGGGGTGGTGGTGGTGGTGGTGTTGGTGGGGGTGGTGGTCGTGGTGTTGGTGGTGGTGGTGGCGGCGGAGGTGGTGGTGATGGTGGTGGTGGAAGTGATGGTGATGGCGTTGGCTGTGATGGTGGAAGAGGTGATGGTGTCGGTGGCGGCAGTGGTGGTGGAAGTGGTATTGGTGGTGTGTGGTGGTGGTGGTGGGCATGAGGCATATGTAGTGTAATGTTATCTGCAAATGAAATTAAACGTAAGGAATTATTAATAAGTAGACCTATTATAATACCGGCTATAGGGGTTCCTAACTGTTGCATCACTTTTCGTTGTATGCACCACTAAATGAAACATCTGTGAAGAATTTGTATTAAATTTTTGACCGCTACATCAGCATGGAGTTCAAGTCACACGCAACAAGACCAGAAACTAGAATCCTTACTCTGATGTCATGAAATTCTAGAAGGACTCAGCGACCTATGGCTACTGTTGTTGACGTCGACATTACATTAGGTTATTGTGTTCTACATACAGTAAAATAGAGCGCTACAGAAGTTGTATATTGACGCATTTAATTCAAATCAAAAGGCATCTGAAGACCTCATCACAGTCTATCTGCTAACACCCAACGGTCGGCGAAATCAGCAGATGGAGATAACGATCCATAAACATCAGAGGTCAGCAGGGATCAGTAATTACGGTTCCAGCTCACAGACCCTTGCAACGCGACGACGTCGGTGGTGGTGGTGAGAATGATTGTAGTGATGATGATGATGATCATCATCATCTTGAAGATGACGCTGACTTTGTCTGTTTCCTTATCCCTCCCTCTCCTGCCCCTCGCTGTCTTCCATCCATGTTTAATTTTATAGCTATCTTCCTTCTTGCTGGTCTTTGTATTTGAACTTGTGTATAACTCTATCGCTCTTTCTGGTTGTCTCACTGTGGGACTAGTTTTCCCGTCTGTGTCCAGCCTCTCCCCACACTCCATCTGACCGTGCCTCCCGATGCAAATCCATTACAAATTAATCATCAACGCCTCACTCAGTCTGCACCCCTGATGGTAACTTTTAATTGCCTCACGTATCAGCCTCTCTCTGTTCGTCTTGGGGTAATTAGTGTCGGTATACCCGGTCAGTTTCGGTGTATAAGGTATCCCCCACCCATCTCCTTCCCTTCTCGTTTCCTAATCCAAAGCCCTCTTCCTGTGCCTATACCTGTGAATATGTCTATATGCCCTCCCTGCCCCTATTAGTATCAATCGCATATATTCGTACTCATCGCAAACTAGTCTGTGTATTTCCATGTACATGCACCTATTTGTACATATATCTAATTGTCAATGTGTCCTATATCCATTCGCTTTCGTTTGTCTCTTTGCTTGTGTATGCTACGTGTCTATTAGGTTATTCATTGTCCCTTAGTCTTTCAGAACTCTTTCTACAGTCTAAGCCCATTCACGTTCATTCTTGCATACATACATACATACATACATACATACATACATACATACATACATACATACATACATACATACATACATACATACATACATACATACATACATACATACATACATACATACATACATACATACATACATACATACATACATACATACATACATACATACATACATGCATACATGCATTCACATGCGTACATGTTATGCATATGCCAAGTAACATGAGCCTATATATATATATATATATGCACGCATTCGAGTAGGCTGCCTATCAACGGCCTACATGCACAAAAACATGCACATACACGTATATGCAAACATGCATTGTACGTACGTACATAGTGCCCACATACATGCATAGCTGCATATGTGCGTGCATACATATAGCGCATGCCTACATATCTACATGATAAGAATATATATATATACAAATATACATACATGTATATACATACATACATACATACATACATACATACATACATACATATACGTACATGCATACTTACATACATACATACGTACATGCATGCATCCGAACATATGTATATACATACATGCATTTCTCATGTTTCTGCCTTCATGAGGGACGAACTCCACTGGCTCTCACTGCAGCAACGCATTGCTTATACAGAGGCTCGTCTTTTGCTTGGCGCTGCGTCATGTCTCAAGCTCCATCCTACCTACATGTATGTGAGCCGTTAATTTTAGTTTTAATTGCTCTGTTAATTTTACCTCTGTCTCCGTATGTATATATATATGTGTGTGTATGTAGGAATGTATGCATGCATGAATGTATCCATATATGCATATAATGTATGGATGTGTATATACATGTATGTAATGTATGATTGTATAAATTTATGTATGTAAAATAGAACATTAAGCTGTTAGCAGAAAATGTAAATGAAAGACGTACAGAAGGCAACCACAGATATTCAGAACCGTTACTAATTTATCAGCGTGACGGAGGGGTGGGTGCTCTTCGTTCCATTTGCACGATAAGCCTGAGGCAGTTTAAACCCCCCGGCACGGCAAGTCGTTAATAGCAGCATCTGTTTCTAGACACCCCTACACAGGTAATGACGACCCATAAGGACGTAGCCAGTCACATCCCGTCACTGATTATATATATATATATATATATATATATATATATATATATATATAAGTTAGGGGATATCCATCTCGGGGAGCAAGTCCTGTTGCTTCAATCAGTGGTCTTTTGGCGCCGTTGAATACTTGTTACAGACAAAGAATTGCCGCTGTCGTCGCTGTCAAAGTGTTGTTGCTGTTGAAGACACGTTGTGTTGTCGCGGTGGTTGAGGTAAGAGAAATTAAGTCTCATATAATCGAAAATGACATGCAGACTTTTCAGGGTCAGACGATAATTTTTGAATTCGCCCAATGTTTGCAAGTATAATAAAGCATGTACAGATGTATGCACGCCTATATGTATGCAGACATGCATGTATGTATGCAGACATGCATGTATGTATGCAGACATGCATTCATGCATGCATGCATGCATGTATATACTGTATGTATGTATGTATGTATGTATGTATGTATGTATGTATGTATGTATGTATGTATGTATGTATGTATGTATGTATGTATGTATGTATGTATGTATGTATGTATGTATGTATGTATGTATGTATGCAGTTGTAGTGTGTATGCTACATATATATGTATAAATATATATGTTTTTCTGGTATTTGTATATTATTTATGTAAGCATGTCTTATGCATGGTTACACTGTGTACACTAGCATATGTTTTACGGAAATGTTTTACGGAAATATTTATAATTTTTTGGATTTTACCATCATGCACGTTTTTATGAATGTGTATGCACACTTACAATATGTATGTTTTGTTATTCATACTATGTACGCTATAGTTGAAAAACTCTGCCCTCCTTTGCTTGTCTCAAATCCTATTCTTTTCTCACATGGTATATGTTTGTATTGGTGTATGTATTGTACATGTACATACATCAACACATAAATAATTAAATACATATGTATATGTATTTGATTTTAATGTATGTCTGAATATACATATGCAATAATGCGGTAATGCATTAATTGATACACATTATTGGATCTCATCAAACAGGATCGAAGAGCAAAACAAGCATCGATCTGGACCCCGGATGGAAAACGTGGTAGAGGGAGGCCAAGGAAGAACTGGATGGAGACTGTGCGAGGAGAGGATCTGCAAGATCTGGAAATGATTGGAGCGATGCTGATGAAGTGGCGATGAACAGACTGGAATGGAGATACTGCATTGTCCGTCGTTGTCCGATAGGCAGATCTGCACGAGAAGGACTAAGGTAAGGTCTGATGCGGTCATTCATTTGTAATTCATTCACAGTCATTCGTAAACTTATACAGCGAGTCTTCAAGGGAAATAGTCAAAGTCGCTCCTGAATGCAACACGGCTAAAAGGACACTTATAAGTTGAATTAAAATGCTTCCTTAGTGTATCAGAAAGCAGTCGCAACTCCGGGAAGAACATTCCAGACCATTTGGACGAGATCCAGTTGACATTGCGCACGATATGAGATGCCTGATAGGGAGCGAGCACGCCTCCCGCCCTGTAAGCACAGAGCGGGAAAAGCGTCTATACATCCATGGGGATATAAAAATATGCCTTACAGAGCATGGTATTCAGCCCATAACGCAATTGGATTGCATGAGAGACTGTTACCTCCAATATAAGAGGAATATGCATGTGTTTGTGAATTTATCGAAAGCTTTGAACCTCATAATTATATATTAATACTATGACTATTATTATATCTATTATTTTTATATTTATTTTTGTAGACTTATTTATTATTATTGTGGCTATTATTTTATTTATTATTATTGTTATTATCATTATTATTATTATTATTTTTACTATATTAAAATATTTTCTTAATATTATACTTTATAAAATATAATATGAAATGTATCTAATATATATAACAAAATATATAAAATAAATATAAAATATATATAAAACATATAAACTATATATCAAGCATTCTATGAAATATATTATATAATATAATATATTATATAAAATATTAATACATTTCATATTGTATATTATTATATTCGTAATTATTATTGAAATTATTATTACTATACATATCATTATTATTGTTATTATTAATAATGAACTAAACATATTACATATTTTATTATGATATAATTATTATATTAAAATATTTTCTTAATGTTCTATTTTATGTTTATATTTTATTTATGTTAAATTATTATGCAAAATAAATGTAATTTCAATGTTGTTGAACATTGTCATTTTTATTATTAATATTTTGTTGTTGCTGTTGTTGTTATTATTATTATTATTATTATTGTTATTATTATTTTTTTTACCCGAGGTATCTGAGATCCCTCGCGATTTCAAAAATTTTTCCGGAGACTTATTATTATTATTATTATTATTATTATTATTATTATTATTATTATTATTATTATTATTATTATTATTATTGTCATTATTATTATTACCGTCGGCAAGAGGCCAGATGGCCAGATTTTTACACAAATATATATAAAATATATATAACGAAATATATAAAACATATAAAATATATGAAATATATATAAGATATATAATATATAAAAAATTCATATACTATATATAATTATATATAAAATATTATATAAAATATATTATATAATATGTTGAATAATATATTAGTATGTAGTATAATCATTAATATATTCATTATTATTATTATTATTATTATTATTATTATTATTATTATTATTATTATTATTATTGTTATTATTATTATTATTATTAATATTGCTATTATTATTATTATTATTATTATTATTATTATTATTATTATTATTATAATTATTATTATTATTATTATTACTATTATCATCATCATCATATTTTTTAAATCATTATTATGGTTAAATTATCATTATTATTATCACTATCATTATCATAAAAATTATATTTATTATTATTATTTTTATTATTATTGTGGTTATTGTTATTATTCCATTTATTATTATTATTATTATTATTATTATTATTATTACTGTTATTATTATTATTATTATTGTAGTAATTATTATTCTTAATATTAGTAGTAGTATAGTAGTATTTTTCTTATTATTACGAAGCTCGGCACTTTTTGCACTTGGCTGAAACTGCAATTACTACTACTTATTAGCATTAGCATTGTTAATATTATATTATGATTATAATTACAATTATTATTAGTATAATAATCACAATTATTATTATTTTAAAAATATTATTATTATTATTATTAGTTTTAGTAATAGTATTAGTATTAATCTAACATAAATTCCGAAGAGTGATAATTACTACTATTGTTCTTGGTTCTCGTCTCCGGTATCGTGCAAAAAAGTCCCTCTAAACGCTAGCTTTGTATTCATTATATATTTATACCAGGGTCGTTCCTTACTTATTATTATTATTGTTATTATTATTATTATTATTATATTATTATTATTATTATTATTATTATTATTATTATTATTATTAAAATTATCCGAAGTAGTTCAATTCACAAAGGTATACAAGACAACGAAGAGTGTATATAAAGACTATGGAATCAGTTGTAGTCAATCTGATATTATTATTATTATTATTATTATTGTTATTATTATTATTATTATTATTATTATTATTATTATTATTATTATTGTTATTATTATTATTATTATTATTATTATTATTATTATTATTATTAATATTTATTTGCCCTGAGGTACTTCATTATTGTTATTATTATTATAAATTTTAATATTATCATTAGGCCTATAATAATGTCTAAGCGGTTCGGATAATGAACGGGACTTTGGATGCTCTACAAGAATGGATGTCGTCCAATAGACTGCGCTTGAAGTTGAACCCATCTAAGACAAAATGTATTCGGTTGCGCACACCACAGCAGCTGGCGAAGCTTGATCTCTTTCTCTTGCATCTGAATTTCCTGGCTTTACCTTTGCAACCACGGTTCATGACCTTGGTGTCCAACTTGATCAAAAACTCACTTTTGCTTTTCAACTTCACCGTCTTGCACGAGACTGCTATTATCAGCTGCACACACTGTCATCCGTTCTCTTTCGTCTGCTGCTACTCTTTTTTAGTTAATTCCTTCGTTACATCTCGCATTGACTATTGCTCCTCGCTCTACTGTGGCCTCCCATCTATAGCAGATTGACTTGTTTCGACCGGGTGTTGCGTTCTGCTGCGCGCCTAATTGGCAATCCCTAATGGTCATGTCTCAAGCTAAATGCTTGAGGTACTTCACTGGCTCTCTATTCGCCAGCGTATTGAGTTCAGGGTAGCTGCATTGGTATGGCGATGTTGTCAGGACCTCGCCCCAGTTTACCTCCGAGAGCTATGCAGCCTTACATTGGGTATCCAAGGACGTCATCAGCTACCCTCTGCTCTTGCCTCGTTTTGCTCGTACTGTTACAATGAAGAATCAAGCCTTTTCTGTAGTTGGTCCGGTGGGTTGGAATGACCTTCCTTTTGAGCTACGCCTACACCCTGGGACTCTACCAGGGTTGTCCCTTACTAAACTTAAAACTGTTTTTGTGGGCGCGCTGGAGTCGAGCAGTTTGTCCTGGGCATGACGCTAAATTGCATCCATCCTCCGCCACAGAGGACCATCAACTTCCCTGCGCCGGTCCTAAGCCCGGATAAAGGAGGAGGGTTTGCTGGATGAAGACCAAGACGATTGAAATATGCAAAAACCGCGACAAAAGTGACATAGCGATCCAGTTGCTTCAAGGTGTCATGATGTGGAGCAGACATGCACAGGCAGGTCAGGACAGACCGGTGGAGAGAGTCGGTGGAGAGAGCATTGGACACACACGGGCATTGACCCAGGTTGTCCTTCTTGCCTCTGCCCTAACATTCTCTTTAAGCAGACAAGACGGTCCAGCTACTTCAAGATATAACGATATGGAGCAGACCTGCCAGCCTGTAGAAACTGGCAGATGACACGAGACAGGCTCATACAGAGAGTGGCGTCGGACACCTACGGGCGTTGCGCCTATGGTTTGTGATGATGATGATGATGATGATGATGATGATGATGATGATGATGATGATGATGATGATGATGAGGGAGTTGGTAGCGCCTCTGAGTAGTTTTTACTTGAAGGAGCGCTATATAAATGTCCGAATGAATCAATAGATGATTCAATGAATGGGTGAATATCATTATTATCATTATTGTCAGCAATATCATCATCATTGTGTTAAATAATCCCTCCGGTAACTCAGCAACAACAAACATGGCCCCCTCTGAACGTTTGTCCTGGGTGACGGGCCCCTTACAATGCAGAAACTGGAATGCGGTATTTATTTTATACAATACGCCGGGTTCATATAATACTGACAGCTGGATTCAGCTGATCAGTTCCATAGGCCTCATATTCACATTTCGGTGTGACCTTGCGCGCGTAAGAAATTTATGTAATAATAATAGGCTACTGTTTCATATTATAACCCTATGTACGGAGCAGAGACCTGGAGAACGGAGGATGTCAAACGAATGGAAGCGTTCGAGATGTGGTTATGAAGAAGGATGGAAAGGGTCAGCTGGACAGAAGAAGTACTGAAGACGGCTGAAGACGGTGGAAGAGGAAAGATCCTTGATGAATACGAAAGGCAGAAGAACTGGATAGAACATGTACCGAGAGGCAACTCCTTGCAAAGAGACATAGCTGAGGGCAAAATGGAGGGAAGAGGGGAAGAGGAAGACCTAGGGAAAAGTTCTTGGACTGGATGATGGAGGATGGATATGGAAAACTCAAAAAAGCACTACATCGAGAAGAGTGGCGTCGTTGGGCATCTGGACCTGCCGAGAAACAGCTATCCGGAAGAAGAAGAAGATGGCCTACAGTCTACATGAATTACTTCACGGCTTTGAGAGTAAAACTGACATGGATTGTTGAATAGCGTCAATAAATGTCACATGCCTAGTTAAACTTTGCAATTTTTTACCACTTTTAGGGGGCCCTTTCCTTGCGGGATCTCCTCCGGTCGGAGGGTATGGAAGGCGGTCGCTACGCCTTTATTGGCTGATTTTCGCACTTAGTGAGTTTTGGGAATGTGTTCCTCGATAGAGGCCTAACAACATAAGCAGTTGCACACAGTTAATCGATGTGTAACCCGTTGTCAGCTGTTACCTGTAAAAGTGTTGGTGACTGGCAGGAACGCTTTTGTCTCCACTCAGCTTGCCTTTGCGCGCCTTCATGGTCCAGTTCAATGGTGTGATCCTTTTGTCTTCATCCGATCTCTTACTCATTACACATTTCATTAATTATATTATTCCCGGTCCTGAGCACGACGACGTTAAACTGCGTCCATCCTCCGCCACAGGGAACCAACAACGTCCCTCTGCCGGTCCTAAGCCCGGACAAAAGAAGGAATGTTTGCCAGATGGGAGGCGATACACTGGTATTGAAAGACCAAGGCGATAGAAATCCGCAAAAACCACGACACAAGTGACATAGCGACCCAGATGCTTCAAGGTGTCATGATGTGGAGCATACATGCACACATTGCACAGGCCAGTCAGGACAGACCGGTGGAGAGAGTCGGGGGAGAGCGTGGGACACATGCGGGTATTGACCCAGGTTGTCCTTCATGCCGCTTTCCCAATATTCTCTTCAATCAGACAAGGTGGTCTAGCTGCTCCAAGATGTTAATGGTATGGAGCGGACCTGCTGACCGGACCGGTTGAAGCTGGGCAGCATGACATCAGACAGACTCAGACAGAGAGTTGCGTCGGACTCTTAGGGGCATTGAGCCCAATGATATTGCTGATGATGATATTATTCCCAAGAGAGAAACCTCTCGGTATGCGGCCCAGCCATTGTCTGAGTTAACAGACTACATTTAAGGTATTTTCTGTTTGCATCTTTACCAGTACATTCTTATTCTTATTTCTTCAGGTATCCCAATACAGAGCTGCTGGCTCAAGTCTTCGAAGTCTTGCTGAACTGTCTTCTTTTTCTGAAGGATTGCAGCCCATCTGGATGTGTAAGCATGATGTTTGTAAATTAATATGTAGCATTGTAATTGTTTGTTTAATTATTTATATTTTTGGGTTAGGCCTACGTAAAAATATTTTCTTACGGAACTTCCAGTCTCAACTAAATAAATTATATTAAAGGAAGTATAGCGCCTGTGATGTTGGACTAAACAAGCACTCTTGCCGAAAATTTATGTTCATTACATAGGGAAATTAAACTGCACTGTTTTGAAAACCACGATAACAACTTTGGAAGTAGACTTACATGAAATAAGACGAGCTTTTGTTTCTTCTCCAGCATTTTCGTCTGTAACATTTGACCTCATGCTTGACAGCTGGATTCGGCTGATCAGCGCTACCGGCTACTGTTTCGTCTATTTCTATATTTTGTTTCAGTTCCAGTAATTATGGTTGACGTTTGTAGACCTATTTGTTCATGGGTCTTTTGGAAAACTTCTTAACATCGTTGCTGCAGTATAAAGCATGTTTCATATTTGCAATATTCTGCTGAAACTTTGATGTTTTTAACATATTTAAAGCATTTCATGGCACGGTACTAGTTTGGATAAAATATGGAAATATCACTACAATACTAAAACTATTTTATGTTCTAATGATGTGGTTAAAATTTCTAATATCAATCTTCTGGTTGCAAAAGTAAAGTTGCTGGGAAACAATCTCCAGTGTCTGTACTTTGGACGCATAACCAATTGGGAAATAACACTTAATACCCATGAAGAAATTTTTTCACGTCATGTTATTATTATTATATTCACATTTCATTGCAAATAAATTGCAGTTGAATTTAGCACAATTCATATTTTGCATTCATCCTCGCATTGAAATGACTTAAACACGATGGGCGCCTGCGTCAAGCTTGATGTTGGGGCCCTACACAAATTACGCGGGTAGTGACTTGATCAAATCTGATTGGATTTAGTAAGTTTTTCTCAATAGCTGCGTGCGTATGTCGGATGTGAGTAATGCCGGATTGGTACATATGCTAAATAAATTTCTAATTGTGACATTCACATTAGCCTTTCTATTTTTATACTAGCTATAGTCTTTCGATAGAATATGATTGCATAATAAGTAAGTTGTGTTCAATCCTAAACAGGAAACAATCCTAAACAGGAAACAATAACTGTTAACGAATCTGAGCTAATTTACAGTTCAATTAATGTCTTATATATTAAACTAGCTGGGGTATCCTGCGTTGCCTGGGAATTTTAGTTTTCGGGCCGTTCCCCGCATATCCCCTCCCTCCGTCCCTCCCTCCATCCCACTATCCCTCACACCTTCCATCCCTCCCACTTTCCCATCTTCCCCCTTCCTCCATCCCTCCCACCCTCCATCTCTCCCTCCCTTTTATCCTCCCCTCCCACCTTTTCGCTATACACATTCTTTAAGCCATGTTGAGTAATACTATTCTGTTTGGTTGTGAATGTTGTAATTGGTTTAATCAATATCGCATGGGAAAGTTTTCTAATTGTCAATTTTATGTTGAAGCGCAATATTTACGAATTTAGGCTGAACTATTTTTTAATTTAATTTTTTGATGATTTTAGGAGCCGTCGCCGAACTATCCTGTTATTTGCCTTCGCAAACCCAATGAAGGAAACCCACTGATGGTCTCGACGATATCAATCAGAGCAGATGGAAAGGAGGTCATCTGTGACATTGTTGGAATTCCTCAGGCTCTCTGCTGCTTGATGGCAGTCTGTTTTATTCTAGACATTGCATTCCCTCATGCTTTGAGGAAGACACTATCGTTTTTGCAAAGTTGTGTGTATGAATTGGAGGCAGCCGAAAAAGCCCCGCTATGCGCAGTGAGACAACAGAATGAACTGTTGCGATAAGGCACTAATTAAGTTTCCTGGTTACTTTTAGTCCTTCGCATGCAAAATAAACGGTATGCAGGGTGGGCCAAAAATTACCCCGAAGATTTTTAACAATACCTTTGCCAAAATTATGAATTCCAAAATAATAATTTTACAGTCTGAAGAGATATTCATATTTACGTATAATAGCCAAAATTCCACGAAAATATTTCAAACAGAAATAAAATTATATAACTTTTAATAAATCCACCCACTGGTTTTTAACGATTTAGAGTCATAACCCATAAAAAAAATGCAACAAACCTATTTTAATTAAGTCACATCTAGAAATATTCATATCAAACAAACTTGATATATCCAGATAATCATTATTTAGAAAAGAAACTGGGCACAAACGTAGCTGCACGTCGCTGTAAATCACTCAGCAAGGTAACGATCGTGTTGGTACAAAAAGTATACCGAATGCGAGATTATTCGTTTTTGTTGTTAAAGAAATTAAATTAAATTTAAAAAAAGGAAATGGCCAAAGTGTCAATGGCAGACAAATTCTGTATTCATACACTTCACGAGCATGGCCCTGAAGTTAAAGCCACAATAACTCACTCTGATAGTGAGTGAAAGCTGAGTAGGCTACCTTTAAGATTATATGGAAAAGAGGTAATCTGTGTATGTTTAAGTATGTTTAAGTTATATGCCTTTGATGAAAGAGGATTTTATGAGTGTCGACTGTCCCGGGTTTTTTTAATTGCGAACAACCAATGACACCAAAATTTCAGGGTTTGAGCCCAATGGATTATCACGTGGGAGAGTTATGCTGGAGAATGGAGAAGTGCCACGATCTGCATCAATGGCGATAAGAGAATTAAAAGATTTTATAAAGATGCTCAGAACATATATACATATATCGGTGCTGGATGGTGTAACATTGAACACACGTAATACAAATGAAGCTTAATCATGTATTTTCTTTGCTATTTTTTTGACGCGCTATGTGTTTGGATCGTCACAAAACAGTGGGTCGATTCAAAAATGCGGTATAACTTCTGTTTTGTTAGATATATTTTGGTCAAATAAATCAGTTGAATAATGGTGCCTATATGTGAATTGTATTTAAGCCTGTAAAAGTTGATTTACAAATAATTACTTTTGGGCAAGATATGGGTAAAAAATCAAGGGTACTTGTTGGCCTATCCTGTAGGCCTACATTGTTTGATGTTTAACCTTCAATAGTGTTTCTTTTTAATATCTGCTTGCAAATGGTCAGTTACATTAAGAAAGTAAACTGCCAAGTACTGTTGAGTAATGTGGCGCTTTCTAATGTCTCACATGAAGGTGATGTGGCTGGCATAATGCAGAGAACACTTTTGAGCAATGACACTTCTTCTTAACTTGTATACATAGATTTTGTTTAAACTATTAGTGATTAATTTATGTATGACTTTTCTAACCTTGTGATTACCTTTTTGCAGGTACAATGAACACTGAACAGTTAATATTTAGCAAAAAAGCTACCAGTGTGTATTTGCTACTTAGTTCTCTTAGAGTAATTTCGAAAATTTTCAACGAAATTTTCATGTTGTAGAATTGTAGTGTTTTTGGTATTTCCCTAACAAATGTCGCTGTAGTAAATGTACACGTGCCATCTATAGAATTCTATTAAAGTGATGTTTGTAACCTAAATGGCAGAAGACATTTCTCTAGATGTAACTTGCAAATAATTACTTATACTGATTACTTTTCAAGTAACCTGACCTTGACGTGTTGAAACCTAGACGACTTCTTTGTCAAACTATGTGACCTTGCCATGCAGAAACCAAAACAAAGGACTCTCCAAGTAACCTGAAGTTGCCATGTAGAATGATAGACAATATACTTTATAGCAACCTGAGCTTGTCATGTATAAAACTAGTCATCTTATTTTCCAAGTAACCTCATCTTGCAATTTAGAAAGCTAGACATCTTACTTTCCAGGCAACCTGGGCTAGCCATATAGAAAGCTAGACAACTTACTTTCCAGGCAGCCTGGGCTAGCCATATAGAAAGCTAGACAACTTACTTTCCAGGCAACCTGGGCTAGCCATATAGAAAGCTAGACAACTTACCTTCCAGGCAACCTGGGCTAGCCATATAGAAAGCTAGACAACTTACTTTCCAGGCAACCTGGGCTAGCCATATAGAAAGATAGACAACTTACTTTCCAGGCAACCTGGGCTAGCCATATAGAAAGCTAGACATCTTACTTTCCAGGCAACCTGGGCTAGCCATATAGAAAGCTAGACATATTACTTTCCAGGTAACCTGGGCTAGCCATATAGAAAGCTAGACATCTTACTTTCCAGGTAACCTGGGCTAGCCATATAGAAAGCTAGACAACTTACCTTCCAGGCAACCTGGGCTAGCCATATAGAAAGCTAGACAACTTACCTTCCAGGCAACCTGGGCTAGCCATATAGAAAGCTAGACAACTTACTTTCCAGGCAACCTGGGCTAGCCATATAGAAAGCTAGACATCTTACTTTCCAGGTAACCTGGGCTTACCATGTGGAAACCTAGACAAGTTACTTCCGAGGTAACATGTTGAGGTTACCAGTTGTAGTAAGGTAGAAAGCTTACCTTGGAAGTAACCTATGGAGGTTACCAAAAAGCATAGCTTAAACTATCCACCCAGTGGACAAGCCGAAGTAAGCTTAAGCTTACCATATGACATACTTCGCGTTTAGAGTGTATACCTGTCGCCATTAGCTAATTACGAAAGATTCATTTCTAGATTTCTGAGAAGATTACTGTTGACGAGGTCGTGAGCTGCATCAAACAAATTGGAAAGAGAATGAATAGACAGACAGGTAGACGGACGGACGGATGGACGGAATAAACAGATTATGTGCACAGACGGGCAGACACGGAACAGGAGGGCTTGTCCGACTATCTGTCTGTATATCTGTCTGTCTGTCTGTCCGACTATCTGTCTGTCTGTCTGTCTGTCTATCTGACTTTCTACCTGTCTGTCTATCTGTCTGTCTGACTTTCTACCTGTCTATCTGTCTGTCTTGTCTGTCTGTATGACTATCTGTCTGACTGCCTATCTGCCTGTCCGTCCGTCTGTCTGTCTGACTTTCTATCTGTCTATCTGTCTGACTATCTGTCTGTCTGTCTGTCTGTCCGTCCGTCTGTCCGTCTCTCTGTCTCTCTGTCCGTCCGTCTGTCCGTCCGTCCGTCTGCCTGTCTGTCCGTCCGTCTGTCCGTCTCTCTGTCTCTCTGTCCGTCCGTCCGTCTGTCTGTCTGCCTGTGAGTCTTCGTGTTGCAATAGACATCGTTTTGTTAATCATGCGTTAAGAATGACTGATGTTATTCCATGATATTTCCAGGCATTTCAGTGTCATCTCTTCCACATCAGAGACTGAAGGTCATCTCGCTCCGTCGCACAGATCGACAGACTACTCCATCGCCCGACAAAATTCCATCGCGATAATAATTATAGACCTCCTATTCCATCGATTCCATAAACAGTGGGAAATGCTGTTGACTCCTTTTTCTTTGATGGAGTTGGGAAGAATCGAGTTTCCAGATCTCTACGTTTTTAGGTTTGAAGACGAAGAATGAAGCATAGACAGCAGATCCTAAACGTAGGCTAGCCAAGACCTACGCACTGAAAAGTAGCCCAACTCGCCTAAAAGGAGGCCAACTCGCGCACAAAAGTAGCCTCAATTTGCTTCTAAAAGTAACTCCTCGCGCTTTTCGCGTGGACCGACAATACTGCCCATACGAGTCAAGAACGGATACGATCAGTTGTTCGGTGACTTCATTTGCCAAGGTTTGACAAATAATTAGGAATGGAGGCCAGTCCTCTACACCGCCGTCTCATCTTCCCACTGACAGTGTACGGACTATGTTGTGGCCTGATTGCGCAGGTGAAACCGAAATTCCGAAACAAATTTCCATTTATCTTAATAATTTTATTATAATTTCGCCACGGGGTAAAATAGTAATAGAAATTTTAAATAAAATAAAATAAAAAATTAAATAATAATAATTGGATGGTTTGGCATTCGATGCGACATGCAGTCAGTGTTCCTGCTCCGCATATATATATATATATATATATACATTTATAATAATATAAATATATACATGTATATATATTGCTTTCGGAACAAGACCCATTCAACGCTCAGTGTGCCATCGACCACAGCAGCAGCAGCAGCAGCAGCAGCAGCAGCAGCAGCATCGATGCATGGAGGACACGGTTCGCTTCCACTATTTTCTCTGATGCTCTTCACTGTATACAATACATCAAACGACGCAGCAGTGAAAGCCATCATTAATTCAATGAACTTTGGTCGACGCTTTTCCGCCCACTCCACCATCATGGACCACTAATAATTACTCGCAGCTCTCCATCAAAGACTTGTTTACCTTCCGTGATCAAACCTTTTTAATCCACCACTGACCCCATCCATGACCTCTGACCTTTGAATGACCTTTCGTGCCGGAAGGTCAACGACGTACAAAATATCGATTAGAAGCGTCGGGTAGGTGGTATACGTTGAGCGCCTTCGTGGAGGTTATTACAGGGCGCTATATAAATGTCAATGTACATATAAATGCCCAGGCCGAATAGTTTGAATAGTCGCAGCGCAGAGGGTGAATAGCGAGGTAGGTCGATATCGTGAAATGCTGCACTATTTTAATAACCAGACTCTCGGGGGGGGGGGGGAAGAATGGTAAGTATTTTCGGGGAGGAATATTTATGAGACCAGAATTTTCAATTATTTTCCAATTTCGGTGCCACTCCTACTGGAGTCTTGGTCCGGAGACCACGGTTTGAAAACATAATGCAATCTTGATTATAATTATAACGTACGTTCACATAAGCATTTTATAACGCACTTGACACTCTTGGCCGTTAGTAGCCTAATAGCTTTCTAGCCGGGGTCTTATATATAATATGTAATAATAATAATAATAATAATAATAATAATAATAATAATAATAATAATAATAATAATAATAATAATAATAATAATAGTAATAATAATAATAATAATATTATACTGGCCTAGTTTACTACACCGGTAAGCGAGAGCGGCATACGTCTGTTGGTTGCAACAGACTGCGGTTCAAGCCCTGGGCTGGGAGTTGACATTCAGATATTTAGATATCTCGGGCTAGCACGTGTGGGACGCGGTGGCGCAAGCTGCTGCGGAGCGACCTTGGGCAAGTTGCTTACCCATCATTGTCTGTGGGGGGGAAGGCAACGAGAAACCACCTCACTCATCTCATCCCCAGGGGCGTAAAGCCAATGAACCTGCCTTCGGGCAGAGAACCATCATCATCATCATCATCGTCATCATCATCATCATCATCATCATCATCATCATCATCATCATCATCATCATCATCATCATCATCATCATCAACAACAACAATAAAAATAATAATATGTGACAAGTAATAATGTTGTGTATATGCAACGCACTGTTGTTGTTGTTTATATAAAAATTGAGCGAGTTCGGAAAGGTTATAAAAAAATATAGTCTGGAGGAGGTTCAATGCAGAGGTAAATAAGTAGCTTAATTTACTGTTTTCACAGTGTGTATTTTAAAGTGGCAATTAGGGCTGAACGATAGGTTCAATAGAATTGTAATAGGTAGCTATATAATAGGTCTGTAATGGGCGAGCGATTAAACTATTATTGAGTCGCCCGTATAGAGAGAGTGGGATCACAGAGGATTATAATTTTCATGAGTCATCATACATGCATACATACAGACTTAAATGTATAGGCCTAATTTATGACATGTGTGTATTCCACAATTATACATGCATGCATACAGGCACACATGCATGGAGACATAGTACGTATACAACTATACATCATACATGCCGACAAACATACGCCAATGCAAGCATATGTCTACATACATGCAGACATACAGGGGCGGATCCAGGGGGGCTTATCCGGCCATGCCCCCCCCCCTTCCCCATTTAGAATTCTCATGTATCGTGCCTCCCCTCAGTTGGATTGAACATGCTGTGGAACAATGTACATATTGTACAATTTGGCCCCCCTATTAAGAAATACCCATGCATTGCGGCCCCCCTCCTGACTAAAAAAAAGGTCATCAACTTTTTTGGCGGACAAAATGGTATTATTTTCTCGAAAATTTGGCCGGATGACTAAAAAAAAAAGGTCATCAATTTTTTTGGCGGATACGAGAAAGAAAAATTTTCCCAAGGCCTACATTTTTTTCCGGACCCAAGACCAAGAATTTTTGGCCCCCCCCATCCAAAATTTCTGTATCCGCCTTTGCAGACATGTATGCATACAAACACATGCCTGCAAGCATGCATATACATACGCAAACAAACAAAAACTTTATAGCCTACATACACGCATGCGTATTCACAAACATGCATAGGGCCTACAAGCCCACACATGAACATAATTCGAATAGTATTAACAGGCTTACTAACAATTTTGGCTCATTTATAATACTGCAGTGCAGTATGATTACAGTAATTATTATAGGATATAGGCCTAATAATACACGGATGATCACAAGTTAATTACTACAGCAGCTGAAATCAACTGTCGGCAGCCATGCAAGGCGTCCATAACGTCCTAGTATTCAGTTCACCAACGCCACCTGCCGATTGGAAGGTTGAGTTGACCTTTTGAGGGGGTGACGGGAAGTTAAAGTCTTTGTATAGGCTACTATGAAATTTAAATTGCACCGATTTTCTACCCTTCACGGTTTTCAGAGCGCCCACCACACAGTTTGAACAATGAAGCATTTGCAACAAGAGTGCTTGATAAATGGCTTTCAAAACAACGCAAATCAAAACCCGCAGAATATATAATTTATTCCATTATACCGTGACCATTCACAATTACCTTGCGCTGCTTAATGTCAAGCGCACAATGCTCGTCATACATTATGCATTTCTCCACTTAAACGAAAATCAATTAAAGAACAATCCAGATGGCGCCACACACCTAGTCGTCGGTTAAACGATAGCGCGGCTCTATGCGTGATATATCCTCCTACTTCTTCAACGAAATCTCTTCCTACACTCGTCACTCGCACTAAAAAAAATCCACTAAATTGCACTAATCCCCTCACCCTCTTTAAAACGGTTCACGCGGTATCACAGCCACCCTCCACTCATGTGACGACCCCCCCTCTCGTCTCCCACTTACCCCCATAGGCCAACTGAAGCACATACCCCCCCCTCCCCAACACGCCCAACTCAAACTCCACCAAATCCAGCCACAAACTATGTTTCCTGGGGTCACCACGACATCTGTCAGGTTGCGCTTCGTTTGTTTGCTTAATCATAATGAAAGGCTGAGGTAATTCGTCAATGAGGCGGTCGTGAGGTGGATGGATGGAGGGAAGAACACAGGTGGAGGAGGAGGAGAAGGAGGAGGAAGAGGAGGACGAGAATGAGGAGGAGGACGAGGAAGAGGAGGTGGTGGTTGTGGGCGAGGACGAGAAGATGGAGGAGGAGGAGGAGGAGGAGGAGGAGGAGGAGGAGGAGGAGGAGGAGGTCGAGGGGTGAAGAAGATTGAGGAAGGGAATAGAGAGGGCAAAGGAAGAGTAGGACCGTGGAATGAGAGAGGACTCAGAGGAGGAAGAGTAAGTGGGAGAAGGATAAAGAAGAGGATAAGAAAGAAAGAAGAGAAGAGGGAAAGGAATAAATGTTGAGAGGAATAATCAAAAGTAGGCCTATACGAAAAGAAAATGGAGGAAAAGGAAATGGCAGGAGCAAACAGGGAGGAGAAAGAGAAGAGGATGACGAGGAGACAAAAGGAGCAGGAGGACGGGAGATGGAGGCGATGGAGGAGGAGGAGGAGGAAGAGGAGAAGGAGGAGGAGGAGGAGGAGGAGGAGGAGGAGCAGGAGCAGGAGGAGCAGGAGGAGCAGGAGGAGCAGGAGGAGCAGGAGGAGCAGGAGGACGGGAGATGGAGGGGATGGAGGAGGAGGAGGAGGAGGAGGAGGAGGAGGAGAAGGAAGTGGAGGACTGTCAAGTCGAGTGAGGCGGGGGGAAGGAGGAGGCTGGCGAAGAAGTGGACTGCGCCGCATTGAATGAGAAAATAACAGGAAGAAGATAATATTTCTTCGACGACAAACACGACAAAGACAGACGGTGACAGGAAGACAGACCTAACGACACACAGACAGACTCAGACGGGCGAAGAAGGAGAGGGAGCAGGTCTCTCATAATCGATGACGACTCCCACAGGCAGTTCTTCCTCCCGGAACCCCCCCCCCCCCCCCACCATCCCTCCTCCATCCCTACCACCATCTCTCCATCCCTTCCGCAGTCCGCATATATAAACTATGGTCCGAAAATAGAGACGCCATTCTTTACCGTCCTGCCTGCTCTTCCCCATCCCTCCCTCCCCCGTCCCCTCCCGCTCTTCCCCGCCCCTCCCTCTACAGTCACGGTCCACGCTGTGACGTCAATGCGGCCCACAATCGTTCTGACGAGAAGAAACGACGGCGCATGCGCGTGCGCCTGCGTGCCGCATCTGAAGAGCGTAGAACAACTCGTCTCTCTCCCTCTGCGCTTGCCTATCTCTTTCATACCATTCATAATAATGTCTTTCCATACGACGGTCTCTCCTGCCTTCCTTTCTCTTTCCACTACCCCCTCCCTTTGTGTCTGCTCCCCTCCATTCCTCAATCCTTTTCTTCCATTATTAAATCGCTCTTCCAACGCCCACGTAAAAACATAATTGCGCAGGTCACGTGACTGCCAGGAATAGCTGCGTGGCTATTTTTAGGCGCCGCTGGACTATAATTAGACTGCTCAATTGTCGTCTGCGCGGCTCAGATTATAATCTTTCCCGCCAACGCAACAGAAGACGAGCGGAAGCGCGTGACAACCGACGACGACGTCATTACTCCGTCAAGTCTGGGGTGGCTTGGGCGGCGGTTTGTTCGAAAGGCCGAGGCGTATTTAGAAAAAAACAAAAGTGCATGGCTGCAGTTGTTGTTGTTGTTGTTGTTGTTGTTGTTGTTGTTGTTGTTGTTGTTGTTGTTGAATGCATTGTATTTGAGAATTTGTATAGAAAAGTTGGTCGAAACGCCGAGGCGTATTGAGAAAAAACAAAAGTGCATGGCTGCAGTTGTTGTTGTTGTTGTTGTAGTTGTTGTTGTTGTTGTTGTTGTTGTTGTTGTTGTTGTTGTTGTTGTTGTTGTTGTTGTTGTTGTTGTTGTAGGCATTGTATTTGAGAATTCGTATGACGCCTCAAGAGGGCTGAGTCATTTAGAAGCTATCCCAATGCAAAAGGCTCCGCGAGAAGAAGCAGGCCTTAAGAGAAAACAAGGAAAAAGAGAGGCTGCCTGCAGACAGATTTGTATCTAGAGTTAACAGTAGGAGAAAGCATTCCAAATAGAAGGAACAATAATTGGGGAAAATGATCGAGACTGAGCCATAATAGTTCTATAGTTAGGACCTTCTGGGTCAAGTCTGTTGGATGAACGAAGAGGACGATGAGAGGACGGTGAGAGGACGGTGAGAGGACGCTGAACGAGGACGACGTATACGTGGTGGCAGTGGCGTCTAACCCCCCCACTTGGAGTGGGAGAACAAACCCCCCCATTTTCGCCGACTTAAATTTTTATGAGAATCTGTTCTTGTATTACGTATGCACGGAGGGGAGGGATCACGGAATTTAGGCGATTTGCGTACGGGGGGTGGGGGGGGCTTTGGCCGAATGTACGCATGCCAAATAAATGTCTGATTATAACGTATACATTAGGCTAACAGCTGGACCGGTATGTACATAGCCAGGTATAGGCTACCTAAGACGTAGACCTTCCTCCAGACGTAACTAGGTCAGACGTAGTCTGACCTAGTTACGGTAGTGTCATTTTAACGAAATTGTTCATCATTGTCGTTGGAATGTAGCGGTATGCATTAAGATAGAATTAGAAGTGAACAACTAATCTACCGTACACATTCCTTGCACCCGACGATGCATGACGCTTGTTCTCCCCCCAATTTAATAGGTTAGAGCTGAGCGCGCATGCGTGAAAGATATTTATATGCGGTCGTTGCCAGCGTGGGGTGAACAGATCAAGACCTATAGACGGTCCACAGGGAAATCTCAACGGCCGCCTATTGTTCACGCGGTCCAGCAAAGTCGGCTGTCTATTGTTGACCTTCGGAGTAGCGGGCCTGTACCTGCCTCCGAGTTCGAATAACGTTATACCTATCGTAATTCGCTAATCACAAGCCATGCATACGGAAATTACCCCCTACTCCCGTATAGGCCACATTTAAGCAAAGAGTATGAGTTATACCCTCTTGTGCATCTCGGTCCTAATAGCAAAGATAATAGGATATGGGGGTGTCAACAAAATGCACGGGTAGGGGTCGAAAATACGATTGTTTGCATACGTAATTATATGGATCGTCATTAAGAGGCTGTCTGACTTTTAATTCTGTGATGAATTTTAAACGCAAATGTTTGAGGAAAGAACAGGGAATTTAGGAATTATGAGCATTAAGGGCCTAAGCAAAATCAAGACGCAGTATGGCTCAGCTCTACCTATGGCTAAATATGCCTAAAATGGTATGCTTAATAGGCAAGTAGAAAAGTTGTACAATTCTAAATCATTAAAACTCACCACTGCGAAATATCCTGTTGCTGCAGTAGCCGAAAAGAATTAATTGCATGCTCTTAAGCACAGACGGAGACTTGGTCCTATCTTGGGGGGGAGAGACAAACGAGCGGCCGAAGGACGATCCCCGAAGCCGAAAGGGTTTGGGAGGATGTTTCCCTCCCCAATGTTGAAAACGTTTGAATTTCCACACTGCAATGGTAGTGTCATTTTAACGAAATTGTTCATCATTTCAGTGCTTGAGACTTCAAAACTGTCCCCTCCAATTATTAAAATTTTTCAAATTTCCACACTTAGAGCCGCCATGTCAAAAAGTTCTCATAATTTCATTGTTGAAAAATATGGCTTAAAACTTCAATAAAGACATCGCCTACTCCTAGTTTTCTTTTAACTGAAACATTGAGGCGATATAAGCATATAAGCTTATTTGAATTTCCATACAAGTGTCATGGTAATATTTTTCATTTTTCAATGCTGATAGCCTAGTCATGGTTTAAGACTTTAGAGTGTTGACCCATTGTTTAATTTTTTATTTGTAAAATGTTATGGTAGCTTTTAAGCTGATACGAATTCTCATCATAGATAAATAGTGGATAACACTGTAGGCTACATAGTAAATTATAATATTTAAGAAATATTTCTGAAACATTGAGGCGATATAAGCATCTCCTTCTCTCCCCCCCCCCTTTTAAGTCTCCGTCCATTCGCTTAGAAGCTCGAAATTAAGAATTCGAATTCTCCACAGAAATTCTATGTGTAGGCAGACTATTGAAAACTCCTGCTGATGACGATGCAACTCTTCGCGAAATAATAAAAAACTTAACACATAAACAGTCAAATTCGGTTGTCTACAGTATAATGACTACCATCTCGCTTCTAGCACTTTACTGCTGCATCTCTAGCATGGAAAGACTCTGTTCACATGTAGGGGATTGTAGGCCTACATCAAAACTGTCATCCATTTCAGCGCTCTGCTGGCTGGGAATCTAAAACGAAACATCTGTTATTAGCTTAATTAGGCTTAGGCTACTTTTACAGAAGGGACCAATGTCCGTCGTATCAGAAGACTGAGGCAGGCGCTGCACTTGCACAGCAAGTGTCTGATTCTTGCTGCGCGACCGTCGCATCATTAATTTTGTTCCCTTCATCACCTGCCGTAGCGTGGGCTTCGGCTTGGCTCCGTCAGTAAGCATGACAAGTGATAAGAGGTCAATTCCTAATGACTGTGATCCACCCTTGTATGCCAGAGACCTGACTGACACTAATGTCTATGAGTTGTTATACTCCCTACCAAATATGTGACTTCAAGCGAACCGTGGGTTCGTTAGTTCGAGGCAACATGTGTTTTCGACAATAATTTTCGTATTCCAGGCCTTTATTTAATAAGAATTCAGCAAACCCCCCCAATTTACGCCCGAAAAACGTCAAACCCCCCCACTTTCAGAAGCCGTGGGAGAACGTTCTCCCAACCCCTCCATTGGTAGACGCCACTGCGTGGTGGTGGTGGTGGTGGTGGTGGTGGTGGTGGTGGTGGTGGTGGTGGTGGTGGTGGCAGTGGTTGCGGCGGTGTCAGTGGTGGTGGTGATATGAAAAGGTGGCTGGAAAAGGCAGAAGGGTTGTGCTGTAGATTATGGAGACGAAAACGGGTCCTTACACCGCGAGCGCGAAAATGTCCTCCGATCTGTTGCTCACGGAACCAGAAACATAAACTCGTCAGTACAGATAAAGTCCGTCTTCCTGCCTGGCTGTCTTTCTGTCTGTCTGTCCGTCTGTATGTCTGTTTGTCTGTCTGTTTGTCCGCCTTTCTATATGTGCGTGCATCAGTGCCTCCGAGGCATAGACCGTCTGTTTGTCCTCCTCCGTCCGTGGCAATTTGTGGAATTAAATTTCGAGGGCGTTACCCAAACTTTCATTCAATTAACAATAATTATTCATTTCGTTGGTTGACTTCACTCCTTTGCAGCCGTTCGCCAATAATTCCGCAGATCCTTTTGAAGCTGGTGTGTCGTCGCCAGACATTGGCGCCAGGCACCGTCGCCCCATTGTCTCCATCCGCCAGTGTTTAATCTAGTCCCCACCCGCTGGGGGGGGAATTCAGGTTTCTGGGGGGGAGACAATCGAGCGTCCGAAGGACGCTCGTGAGGCGCGTAGCGCCGAGACCCGCAGGGGAGGGGTATGGGGAGGGGGATGTGCCCCCTCCCCATCAGAAACTTTTTGAATTTCCACATTGCAATGGTAGCATTTTAAGGTACCATCTTAACAAAATAACTGTAATTTTTCAGAGGCCCATCAGAAACTTTTTGAATTTCTACATTGCAATGGTAGCATTTTAAGGTACCATCTTAACAAAAATACCTGTAATTTTTCAGAGCCCCATTAGAAACTTTTTGAATTTCTACATTGCAATGGTAGCATTTTAAGGTACCATCTTAACAAAAATACCTGTAATTTTTCAGAGCCCCATTAGAAACTTTTTGAGTTTCCACATTGCAATGGTAGCATTTTAAGGTACCATCTTAACAAAATACCTGTCATTTTTCAGAGGCCCATCAGAAACTTTTTGAATTTCCACATTGCAATGGTAGCATTTTAAGGTACCATCTTAACAAAATACCTGTAATTTTTCAGAGCCCCATTATAAACTTTTTGAATTTCCACATTGCAATGGTAGCATTTTAAGGTACCATCTTAACAAAAATACCTGTAATTTTTCAGAGCCCCATTAGAAACTTTTTGATTTTCCACATTGCAATGGTAGCATTTTCAGGTACCATCTTAACAAAATACCTGTAATTTTTCAGAGCCCCATTAGAAACTTTTTGAATTTCCACATTGCAATGGTAGCATTTTAAGGTACCATCTTAACAAAATACCTGTAATTTTTCAGAGGCCCATCAGAAACTTTTTGAATTTCCACATTGCAATGGCAGCATTTTAAGTTGTCATCTTAACAAACTGCCCGTATACTTTTCAGTGCTTATAAGAGTGGACTTCAATAAATATAAGCAACACTTAACAAATATTTTGGGGGGGTTATTTCCACACTGTAATGGTAGGCCTCCTCTTTTAAGGTGCCATTTTAGCAAAATAACTCCATTAGACTATTCAGTACTGATAAAAAGTGTTTTAGGATCTAATATAATAATAATTATATAATTATGTCATTATATGATTATAGTTACAATAAAAATATCTTTATGTATCAGTTCAGCAGCTCAGTTCTCCTGTTGCTGAGTTATTCTAATGAATAAATGCAGACATGAATATAATAGTAGCCTATATCAGTTTAACCCTGTTTTCCAAGATGGTCCTGAAATGCTGACCAGGACATACTTTCTGAAATCATATTTAATGGTACACAAACCAACCAAGAACTAATAAACTACCGGTGTCAAATTCAAAAAACCATGTGTAGTAATGATGTTGTTTTTAGGTTTTACTATATTTGTGTTCAAATAATAGGACCAAACATTTTGAAATTTTAGGCCTAGAGTTTAAAATTTGAAGGATACCACTGGTGAGAAGCCATTCAGTTGTACAAAAGTAGTATTTGTCCAAATATTAGCAGTAAGTTATTCTCATTTAGCAGGATTGTGTCATATATTATAATAGTAAATAATAACACTATAACCATTGACCATATAGGCCTAATAATAAATAATATTACAGTATATTATAACAATTCACGTAATGCGATGATGTAAACAGCCACTAAAACTATAAGCATTTTGGCAAATTTTCTGGAGGGGATGTCATATCTGTTTTTAGTTGTGCAAAAATAGTGTTTAAACAAATATATACAGTAAGTTACACTAATTGCAACATGATAGTATCATATATAGTAATAGTAAATAATAAATAATAATCATATAATAGTAAATAACATCACGGTATATTATAACACTTCATATAAAACATCGATGAAAATAGTAACTAAAAACCATTATCATTTTGTCAAATTTTTCTGGGGGGGGAAATGTCAATCCTGGGGGGGGAACTTTCCCCCCCCAGAGACGTCTAGAATAAACACTGTCCATCCGCTCTTGTCTGTGAAGCCAACAGGTGGTCTGCAGTGCTGCTACCTCCTCCATCTAGGACGGTCCTACATGTGTGCGTGGGTGGTCGCTGTGAGACTCCTCTAAGTCATGGGGTTATCAGAGTGCTTTGCGTTGAGTAGGCCTACACCAAAATATGGTCGAGGAGCAAAATTGCAATAGAAATTCATACAGTCCAATCGAAAACAACAGGGCCTTCTGTATAATTGTGCACTTCTACACATTAGGCGCAGTTCCAAATTGATTTGTGTACATGTAGCCGTTAATTAAAGCATTTTTTTCTTCTGATTGGGGACTAATCTACCACGGGGGTTGGGAAGGGAGAGAGGAGTTGGGCGGTTCTAAAAAGTTCAACAGTAGGTCTATGACAATAATTGCATAAGAACAACAGTACTGGTGGTGCTCAGATTGTGATCCACGTGGAGTTGAGGTGTGCAAAATAAGACAACTCTTGAGCTCTTAGAAAGACTGGAAAGTTAAACCATCTTAACCTGCAGAAAATTCTCGCCCTGTCGTTCAGCCCAGGGACAAATAGGCTACTGGTGGTAGCTGCAATTGTTTACTCTATAGTCCCTCTGCTTTGGGGGTTCAAGTTTGGGAGGGGGGCCGAAATCGGCCGTTTGAGGCGGACGGCAACCACTGATCCAGACACCACTAACTGCACCCTTTTGGGTTGCAAATTTTCGGGGGGGGATCTCATTCTTATGGAGGAAACTCTCCCCCATATACGTCCAGATTAAATATTGTTGTTGGCTGCACAGTGGTTACCAAAGATCAACACTTTTAAAAGTTGTGACAACAGCAACGCTGTCACAATCCACGGTATTAAAAAGAGCTGAAAAAAACGCAGATCAATAGCTATTATTGATTTCTAAAAATTAGCAAGATGCACTTAACCATATTCTAGCGCATAAGCAATCTTAAACTGACTAGTACGAGTCGGCAAGTGAAAATCAGCCGAGTGCAATGAAGCACGACTGTTCAGAAAGCAGAATAATGAGATTAAATTTGCATTCCCGTGTTCTTAAAACCATTAATCTAACATTATTTTCGAACAAACGATCAAAATATTTTGCTTGAGTTGCACTTAAACTCAAAGCGACAGTCGTTAAAAATTTAAAATCATCGACAATGCGTCGATCGCGAGTTCAAATCTTCACTCTGAATACGTTCCACTTTAGTTTATCCTCGTATAGTTGACGATGTAGAGGCTGAGGCAGAGAGGCAAAGACAGAGACGGAGAGAGACAGACACAGAGGAAGATAGAGAAAGAAAGGGAGCGAGACAGGGAGA